>JASAON010001598.1:0-77883 GCA_030849065.1 Jaenimonas drosophilae
TGATGTGGAGGACGCGGCGGTGACCCCTTGCAAGAAGTACGAGTACTTCAACATCGATACCATTGGGACGTTGCTGGCGTCGGAGATCTACCAACTCTCCATTGCCAAGCACTTCGCCACGCGTGGAAACCAAGGTCGGAAGGCGGGCTTCAATCACCCAGCGGCCACCGGCGGATAAGGGAAAATGGAGCCCCCATGCCCCCACATTCCAAGACCCCGGCGGCGCGCCGATATTTTCAATTTCACCGTGGCGGAAAAAGAATGGAGAAGTTGGGTATCGATCCCAATACCTACCGCATGCTAAGCGGTCGCTCTACCATCTGAGCTACATCCCCATGAAATTCTGCCAATGTTTATGTAGGTTTATTATAAGTGTAATATAGCGGCACCTTGCGAAGCCATAACAAGCGCAGTTGGTCTAGTGGTAGAATTCTCGCCTGCCACGCGGGAGGCCCGGGTTCGATTCCCGGACTGCGCAAACTTTTTGCTCCAACATTTTTTCTGGCTGTTTTCACGGAAGAATAAACTGCCATGGATTCCAATCTACCTCGCGGAAACTGTTGAAAAATCTCAATCAAGGATTGCTATTGAGTTCTGGAAAACATTCCCTACATCAGATTCTTGATTTGCAGGGGGCCATTGCGGAAAAAAGCCAATGATGATGCAGAAGTTTCTGTGTGAGCAATCTTCTTTGGCTCCCCCCCCTCCGGTTACCCATTGGTTTGGTATTTCATTTTGCCAACGTGTCAATATTGAGCATGGATAAATGTCATCAATCGTTTCTGCGCGGAACTCCTCATGTATCGAGAAAAAAAAGCGCAATATTCATGCTCTTTGAATCCCCCCCCCCCCACACACACACACGCAAAATACACACAAAGGCACCAAACCCAACCGGCAGTCCAACGGTTAATGACACAATGAAACTGCTGTTGCGCAACGCCATTTAATGCCCGGGGATGTGTGTGTGTGTGTGGGGGGGGGTGGAGGCTAGGTTGAAATAGTAGTTTTCACCCGGGGCTTGGAAAGGGCATGTTTTCTCCCACCAACGACTTCGAAAACCCGCATCCCCCCCCCCCACAGACACAACTTTCGAGCATCGCGATGGAACAGCCACCATCACCAATAACCGTAATCTTGCGTGCGAAATGAAGGAGTGGATGTGTCTAGCGCCTTCCCATGAAAACATAAAACGCAACGCTTTGCTCGCGCTTCACCGGCCCCCCCCCCCGCCTGGCGCGGTTTTGGGGGATTCGGCCGGTGGGCATCCCCCCCCCCCCAAAAAAAGGGGGGCGGCTGCCGGGGGGGGGGGGGGATCGAAAGATCCCCGCGCGCCAAAAGCACACCCTTTGCTGGTGAAAGGCAGCTTAAGCCAACTAGCGCGACGATCGCCGCGCACCTTGGATGGCGGGGCGATGTCCCTTCGGCATGATCGTCGTCGGGGGGGGGGCGCCCTTGCAAGGATCCCCCCCCCCACCCCCACCCGCGGCACGGGCCGGAGCGATGAGCCGCCTCAACCCCCGCAGCACTTTCGTTCTTCTGCGTCATCAGCAGAGCATGAAAATTCTCTTGGCGCCGTTGTTTATCGTGCTCGGTGGCGCTGCAAACCCCCCCCCCCCCAAACTCGCAGAACCACAAAAACGGAAAACCAAATTGCTCATTTTTAACATTTGCCACGAGACGGTAAAGCAATGAAGTTGTCTTCGCCTCGTTTGTCCCCTGGGTTTGCTTTGCGGTCGTTCCGCAGGTGGGGTGGGCGGGGGATTCGGAAGGGATGCCCGACTTCGTTTGCAGATCTGGCCCTTCGGGTGGTTTTGATTCGAGGGGGAGTGGCTTTGGATTCTCCAGTCGCACAGGTGGCCTATGCTTCCCTCTTCTTTTCTACTCTGTTGGGAACCAACTGTGCGCGAATGACGAGAGGTCTCCGGGGGTTTGCAATTATCCGATGCCCCCTTCCTCGTCTTTCCTGCGGTGCTCCGCAGGTGCCCCACTCCACATGGGGAAAAAACATGATTTCATTTTTCCAAAAAGGTGTACGGCACCAAGGGTTCCCAAGTCATCACTGACCTCAGTACTAACTTGGCCTGCCGGTGCTTAACTTCACAAATCGGACGGGATATGGTGTTTTCACTGGAGTATGGTCGTACACGATAGCCTCTAGATAAATCAATTATATTTTAAATTTATTCATAGAAAGAGAAAAGTTCGCAAACGGAAGGGTTCGAACCTTCGCGTGAGATCACACCTGCTTAGCAGGCAGGCGCCTTAACCACTCGGCCACGTTTGCTCGGTTGTGCGATTCCAATTATGGAGATACAAAAGTTCAGACGAAGACCTGGGTCTCGGCACCAACGTTTCGCTGCTTCAAGCTTGGTGTTGGGGAGGAAAATGGGTCCATCGAGCGAGTTGCACGCGAAAGAATATTGGCCCCGCAGAAGTCTTTTCTCTTGATACGTAAGCGCTTTCGAGGCCTTGCCCCGACTTTAATTACCCCTCCGCCTCCATTTCCTCTCCGCCCGTTTGGCTGCTGTAGCTGTTGCTCTTGTGCTTGGGGGTGAAGCGGAACTTCTCCTCCACGGGGCCGAGCACCAGCTCACTGATCTTGAGCCAGTCCGTCACACTATCGCTCGCCATGAGCGTCTCCAGGTCGTTGCGGCCTTCGTAGAATGGGGGCCTGTCGTTGATGCGCTGTGGCAGTCGCTCTAGAAGTCCAACCGGGACATATCGATGGGCAAAGGAGAGCCACTCGCACAGAAAGCGCCGTGTGGTCATCACACCGCGCTCATCGGCACCCCAGTGCATGAGGCCGTAGGAGGCGAACTCCTTGATGATCTCCAGCCGTTCCTGGCTGCTGATGTCCATGACCTGGCCGGATTTGATCTCCTTGAAGATCCACGGCTTGATCAACGCACCACGGCCAATCATGAGGGAACTAACATGTGGGTGCTGTTGCCGATGGGCTTCGGCGTCCTCAATGGAGAGGATATCCCCGTTTCCTGCCACTGGCAGTGTGGTGAGCTTGGCGCACTCATCCACATAATCCCAGTTGGCCAACTTCGTGTACCGCTGCTTGCGTGAGCGACCGTGGATGGTGACGGAGGAGGCGCCCCAGCCTGCGTACTCGGCAATCTGCCGGTGAAGCAGCGGGCTCTCCTCATCGGGGCCGATGCGGCACTTGATGGAAACGGGCCGTGTCTGGCCTGTGGTGAGGTTCTGCACCACCTCACGAAGGCGGCCCTTGCGCTCCCACAGCCCGCACCCGCAGCCACTCGTCACAATCTTATCCACCGGGCAGCCGCAATTCACGTCGAGGAAGTCGTAGGAGAAGCCCGAGGCCTCAATGGCCTTTGCAAAGACGCTGGCCTCCTGTGGCCTTGAGACGGCAATTTGGATGCCAAAGATGTCTTCGCTCTCGTGGCGGCGGAGGAGGGACCACTCATTCTTCTGCAGCCGGTTGAGGTTGTATACCAGGGCCATCTCACTCACCGTCACATCCACCCCGAGGCCTTTGCACACACGACGGAAGGGCAGGTTTCCCACGGTGGTGAGAGGGGCCAGGACCAGCTTATCCCGAAAGAGGGCCTCCTTCTTGGCTCGCAGGGCGGCGGCGTCGCGTTGGCCTTCCTCGGTGGATTGCACCCGGTGCGTATCGGCGTCGGCGTCATGCGTGGAGTCGCTGACCTCCACGGCGCCAGGCACCTCGCCCTCCCCTCGTGCGCGCTTCTCCCCCACCCCATCCTGCGTCCTGCGCGATTCACGTGTAGCAAGCTTGATCTTCTGCAGCATCTCGCCACGGAAGAAGTTCAGCTCCCCTTCAAGGGTTGGCCGCTCCGTCCCCTGCACCAGCTCCGAGCGCTCGCGGTCTTGGCCCTTGTTCATCCCACGTGTACGACCCTCCGGATCGAGGGTGACGCGCTGGGGAGCGGGGCGGCGGTAGGCCTGGAGCACGGGGCACACGCCGCGTTCATCATTGGAGTTTGGCAGGGTCGCGGGTGTCTCGGTCGCATCTGCCACGACTGACGTGGGCTGTGGAGGAGGGGCGGCAGAATCACTGGCTTCCATGAGAGTGTTGGCGGCTACGTTGAATTGCTGTGAGAGCGAGAGTGAAGGAGAAACAGAGGCGGGATGGAGTACATGTGCTTCAACAACCACGGGCCATGACCACACCCCGAATAACACAAGAACGACTTGAAGCTTTTGATAATTGCCAAACCAGCAATCGCCATTGCCATACACGTCTGGGGGGACGTTCCGCATGATGATTCAGGAGGGGTAACAAGAGACCACACACTCAAGGAACCTGATGCAGTACAGCACCACAAACGGCGTAGCCTGAGGGGGTTGATCCAGCGTGGTGTGTGTCTCTCCTCACTCACACACACACGCACACACGAACGCAGGCTTCCATCCGCTTCTGCCACCGTAGCACACGACAGGCGCCGCATCCACGGCACAAATCAAACGAAGAAAAAGTACGAAGCGACGTTAGTGCGTGTTTCGGAAAAAAAAAGAAATCGTTTTCATGGATGATATGATGATGTATGTCAGGGGTGGACGCACATCACACAAATAAGAGAGTGTCATTGACGCAACTCAAGCTTGATGAAGATGAGAAGAAAAAAAAATGGAGCGTTGATGATCTCACGCGTCGCCGTTCGTCGCTCCGCCACGCTCCTCGCAAAAAAAAAAAAAAGGGACGGCAGAACGACTAGGAGATGCGCAGAGATGCAGCCGAATTGCCTGCCATGGAGGAGAGAGCAGGAACGGGAACGGGATGCGGGAATAAAAAACAGGAACATGAAAACACACGCATAGTACGTGCTGAACGGCATGGAGCACATCAAGTGAGACGTCGTCGTCGTTGTGACGCCTACTTCACCAGTGACAGCTTCTGCAGGTCCATGCCAATATCACCGGGGCCGAACTTGTTGGGGATGAGGTCTGCCAAGCGCATCACGTTGGCGTGTTGTTGATCGTAGGTGACGAGGATCACCTCAAAGGTGTCGTAGTTGAGGGAGAGGTCCGCCACCTCCACCAACAGCTGCCGGCAGAGGCCGCATGGGGGGCAGAGACTCTGCGGAGGTGCGGCAGGCACCTTGGGGTCCATGCTGCGGCCATATACAGCCACCGCCTTGGCTGTACGTCGGCCTTCCACGTTGGCACGTACAATGGCGCAGCGCTCGGCACAGCATGACTGCAAGGTGCAGTTTTCATAGTTGCATCCCTGAGTGACGCTGTTGTCGGTGTGCAGGAGTGCGGCACCCACGGCGAAGTTGGAGTAGGGGGAGTATGCGTTGGTGTGTGCCTTCACGGCAGCTTCAGCCGCGGCGCGGTACTCTGCCGGGAGGGCTGAGAGTTTCTGGACCTGATTGTGGGTGACCGTCATGATAAAGTAAGAAAGCTTGTGTGTGTGTGTGTGTGTGTGTGTTGATATCACTTTGAGTGGCATAAAGGTGAATGGGGAGAGATGTTAGCGTACATGTGTGTGGGGATCAGGAAACAACTNATTCTCCTCCACGCACGCCACACACGTACATTTTCCCTGACGTGTTACGCACCTTTCCTTCTCTTCTATCGTCGTGACGAGCTCCCCACAACACCCATGCCTTGGAGGGTGTCGAGGTAGGAACGAAAGAAGCAAAACAAGAAGGAGAACAACGTATGCCGCTCCATCACCATGATGGAGGGGTGTGGGTGTGGGGCTAAGCTCACCGCATCACCACCCGACGTGCTGCGTCGTGCCCAACAACTCTGAATGGCGCGCGCAGAGCCCAGCGCACCAACCGCCTCTTCGTGCGTCATGCCCAGAGAAGACTCCACCGCAGAGGCCTGCGCCTCATCCAGCATGCGTATGAAGGCCCACCACGAGATGCTGAAGGACTCCGCCACGGCCAACACCTCATACAACACCTCCAAGGCGGGAAGGCCAAAGTGGCCACGTGTGGCAGGAGAGGTGGAGGTTGGGGAGCCGCACGTCGATGCCGCAGCCGCCAACGTTGAGGCGGCGGTGCTACCACCAACATCATCATTTTCATCATCACCGTCCAACCCATCATCGTCCTCGGCGAAGAGCTGGAGCGCCACGGGGCTCTCCTCCACCTCACGTGCAGCAGAAGCAGAAGCAGGTGCCTCCTCCACATTGGCGAGCGCGGCCAGCATCCACGTCGTGAGCTCCTTTGCCGCAGCGGCCTTTTGCCGCTCCCGTGATGCACCAGGAGCGCCACCAACCACCTCATCCTTCGTCAGGCGCGTCCAACACTCCTGCAACGTGGCGGTGCTCAGGCAATCCCCGACGAGCTCCATCGGGAGGTGCTCCGGCACAACGTGAAGGGCCCATGCCACAAATCCGCGGATCTCTTCACGACGGAAGCATCCATCTCGATGAACGTTCATGACGAAGAGGAATGCCGGCCGATGCATCGCGCGCACAACGCCCACAAACTCATCGGGAAGAAAGTCTGCGGCTTGATGGAGCTCCACGAGCGACCAGCCACGTAATGATGATGATGATGATGATGATGAGGTTGGTAGTGACTCCTCGTAGCGCGTGCAGGCCGTTTCCACGGTGGAGGAGATGTAGGTGGAGGCCTGACCCATCAACCCATGCACCTCTCGCCGACAACAAATGGCAACAACAACAACAACGGCAGCACTATTCTTGATACGCTGCACGCAATGCCATCAGCGGTTGTGTACGAGCCAAGCAAGCAGAGAAGTGAGCCGCAGAAATGTATTCCTGGTGTATGTGTATGTGTGTGTGTGGTGGTGGAGATGAGCGCCACGCCAATATGTTGCAACACGACACAAATGGTTATGTGGTTCAACGCAGCAGCCAACCACCAACCAACTTACCTGGCAAAGAAAAGAGAAGAGAGAGAAAAGGGAGGTACCACATGACGTGTATGTGCGTATGCACATGAATGTAAGTGAAGAAGCACACCAAGTTGATGGATTGGATGAGTTGCAGAGAAGGTCTTAGAAGCAGCAACAGCATCTGCTGCTGTGGTTGTGGGGCCGTGGAGGAACTGCATAATGAGGAGCTGCATCATTGGGAAGTGGGTGTGGAGATGGAGAGAGAGAGAGAGAGAGAGGCACGGCGCCACGAGCGCCACATGCAAACGAAGAAATACAAGATAAACAAGCAAGTGCTGCGCCAGAACATCTTCATGCATCTTCTCCGCTGCTAAACCGGAACCGCGTACATCCCTCAATGTTGGCTTAGAAAGCATGATCCGGGGAATTTGCCACCACCGCACAAGGCGCTGAGCAGCGCAGCACGAGAGAGAGAGAGATGGGAGGGAGAGATTGGGATGGGAGCGGGGGGTGCACGCCGTTTGTAGTGGTATGTGTGCTGTTTGTTCTGTGCGCGACCGCGCAGCACTCATCACAATTATTCATTCATTCATTTCCTCATTCCCAACAACAAACCACGTAGCTCATCCATCTACGCACGCAGAAACAATACCCATGAAAGCTAGAATAATAGTGATGGAGATGTACGTATCACGTCCAAGCAAGCACGAAATAAAGCAGGGCCTACCAATCAATAACAACCAACGCACAGTACCAACAACCACGTGGTGGTGGTGGGTGGCATCATGATGATCATCATGTGCATCTTGTGCGTCCTACACACGCATCGATGCCTCCCGCTCCACCCAATGCGGCTGATACTTGGTGATGAAAGGATGCTTCAGCAATGCATCCGCCGTTGGTCGGAGTTTTCGATCCACGCAGAAGATGGCGTTGAGGAAGGTGAGGAGCTCCTCGGAGAGGCCACTGCCACGATTGGCTTCCATGAAGGCCGTGTGAGGGCGTTCCTTGTTGGAGGTGTCGTTGAGGGAGCCAATCTTGAAGAGCAGCGCCACGTTGCCGTCGGGCATCGCCGCCAACGAAGGATCCACATGCACGCGTTGGTTGTTGTTGTTGTTGTTGTTGGATTCATCCGCGGCCACCATCATGGGCGCACCGCCCTGCGGTGACCACGGCGTTCGCCCAGTGACGAGATGCACAACGGTGCACCCCAACGACCACACGTCGCTGGCGGCGGAGTAAATCCCCTGGACGGCTTCTGGCGCCATGTAGGGCACCGTGCCAGCGATGGCACCCGTTTCCAGCGTTTGGGAGGTGCCCGTGAGGCTGAGGCTCGTGCCGAAGTCGGTGAGCTTCACGGCGCCCTCCGCGCTGAGGAGCATGTTGGCCGGCTTCACGTCGCGATGAATGATGCCACGTTGGTGGAGGTAGGCGAGACCGGCGAGGGCGTCGGCGGTGTACCGGCTCGCGACGCTCTCACGTAGGGTGCCGTGGGCGCTGTGGCGGAGTACATCCTGCAAGGAGCCGCTCGGCATCCACTCCATGAAGATGCGGCCCACATTGCGCAACACCATGAAGGCAACGACGCGCACGATGTTTTTGTGGTTGAGCTCCGTCAGGACGGTGTACTCCTGCAAGATCTCCCGCACCGCGGCGGCGTGGTTCTTGCGGCTATCGAGCTGGAGCTCCTTCGCGGCAAGGTAGCACCCGACGAGCTCATCCCAGGCGCGGAAGACCTCGCCATAGGTGCCCGCCCCAAGACGGGAGTTGCGGAGGATATTAAAGCGGTCAGCCAGCTTCATGGAGTCGGTGCAGCTCACCTTCTCATTGCATACCACAACCACATCATCTTCCTGGAGGAGGGCCTGGATGCTGGCATCGGTCTCACGCATCGTATCCGACATGGGTATCACCTCCACCGTGGTGGGAGATTCACCTTCGCTCTCAACCATCGTGGAGGCGTGGCGAATGATGTAGGTGGTGCTACGCAACATGTGCTCCTCGGGCCTCAACACGGCACTACCACGTCCGCCACCGTCAACGCGAGGCATCAGGAGATCGACGGTGAGCCCCCCGCTACTCTCCTGCTTCACGTAGGGGCTTCCAGAGGATTGCTTGCCGGTCATGGAAGAATCATCATGCT
Source organism: Jaenimonas drosophilae (assembly GCA_030849065.1). Taxonomy (NCBI): domain Eukaryota; phylum Euglenozoa; class Kinetoplastea; order Trypanosomatida; family Trypanosomatidae; genus Jaenimonas; species Jaenimonas drosophilae. The sequence continues at coordinate 8,957 of JASAON010001598.1, forward strand.
TGTTTTTGTTGTGAATGGCGTGATCCACGGCCGGTGATGAGGATGCCCCGAAGCCGGAGGGGAGTGCCTGAAGGGGGCTCGGTGGCTGCGTTGAGAAGAGCTCGCGGGCGGCGCGGAGTTGCTGATCCCACATCTCCCCCGCCGCCATGCGGTTGTAGGCGAGGTGCTGCGTCCTCCACGCATCGGTGGATGGGATGGAGGAGGGCTGACGTGTACTCGCCGCCAGATCCGTTGTGGTGGCTGTGGAGCTCGACGCCAACATGGAGGAGCTCCGTGCAAATGAAGGTGAAGAGGGAAGAAGGCCTGCGTTGCGTCCGCCATCAATGAAGGCCCGCAGAGAGTTGATGCTATCCTGGGGCAGCATGCGTAGCGGGTTGGGGTGGAGCAGCTTCACCTTTGCGCTTTCTTCCATGTGTGCCACATAATCCATCACTGCCTTGATGCTGCGATTAAATTGGTAGATGGAGATGTACCACCGCTGAAACGTGGCGTAGACGATGGTGGCCTCAGCCTCCTGATGATGAGGTTCGTCTTGTGCTTCATCAACATGTGGGCTGCCAGCGGAGGAGGATGGTGGTGGTGGTGGTGGTGGTGTTGGGGCAGAGACGGGGGTGAAGGGGGAGGTGATGGAAGCAGATGTGGTGGATGGGGAGGCCACACTGGGGCTGAGTGCCGTGGCTGCCAAGGAGGATGAGGATGGATGTGGTCTGCGCCTGCCAAGCTCCACAAACTGGTCGAGGTACGCCATGAGAACGCCAACAAGGGCGTCGGCGGCCATGCGAAAGAGGTGCTTGATGTCGCGCATTCGCACGCGAATCTCATTCATGGCGAGAGCGCAGCCCACCGGGGCGTCAGGGAAGCCAATCGTGATGCACTTGAAAAGCTCCAGCGTATCCTCGAGCACACGAACAAGTCCTTCACGTTCGTCCGGGGTTGTTGTGGTGATGCTGGCGTTGGTGCTGGTGAGGTCGCGGGGCTTTGATCGGCGGTGGATGCGCCCCTCCACGAGGGAGAGGCTCGGGTGCTGAATTCGGTAATCGCACAGGGCCTCCACATAGGCCAAGGAGCTCAGCACCGCCTCACGATGGCGCATCGTCTTTTCCGTTTGGTCGGCATTCACCTGCTCCCCGCCATCCTCACCGAGGCAGCGAGTGTTGCCGTCCTTGTGGCAAAAGGGCAACAAGGTGCACCGAACGGGTTTGCCGGGGAGATTAATTTGGGGTGTGTTCTGGATGAGGGCTACAATGTTCTCCATGCCCATCACCGGCATCCCGATACGTTTCAGGCTATTCACGAAGACGGTGGAACCACGCCAGAGGAGCTCATGCACAATCACAAAGACTTTGATGATGCTCCACAGCTGGCCGGTATTGACGCTTTCAATCATTTGCGTGATGAGCCAGTCGGAGATGCCCTGCTGGGTGCAGCAGTGCTCCGTATCTTCGAGCAATCCGGCGAGGTAGGCCAACAAGGTGTGTGGGATGGGCTGCGAATCATTCTTGGTGGCCTCCACGAAGGCCTTGGCGGATTTCGTGCATTGCAGTCTCTTCACAGGCAGGACGGCGTCACACACCTCCGCTGCCTCAACGCCATTGGGGCTGCAGTCCATGGGGCGGGATGCTACGTGTTCGTCGGCGGCACAATCGCAGCAAACGGTCTCACCTCCCGTCGGCATCCACGCCATTCACCAGCTGGTGGAGGGAGAGATTGTGTGTGTGTGTGTGTTTCGAGATGAATGTGTGTATGTAACAAAGAAAAAAAAAGATGAAAGTGTTCGGTTACGGAAGAAAGTGACCCCACACACCAACAACAAAAAAGGAAAAAAGAAGGAGCTAATCACCTGTAGGTTAAGCCGGTGATGTGGCTTGTTGATGTGCTCTGCCTACTATGGTGCGTAGCAAGGAGAGAGAGACAGAGAGAGAGAGGATCGTTTGAAGATGATGCAGCACCACATGATTGCTACTCGCATAGCATAGAGATCATCCTCCACGCGAGGAGTTCCCATTATAAATACTGCTGCAGTACAATGAAGGCAAGCCTCTCTCATTCACGCGTGTATGGGGGTCACCAACACACAACCCTTAGATTCCTAGGAGCAAGGAGTTGGTGCATGAGGAACTAGAATCTGCACAACATCGCAGGCGAACACCGTTGTTGGATTGTGGTAGCATGCATCACTCGCCAACAAGCCGGCAACTCCAACGCGCACGCACTTTCCACGCTCGTCGTTGGGGATCATCAACTCCGCTTCCTCAGCGGCCATGTCGAGGAGGAGATCATAGTGAAAAATGTTGTGCTGCTCGCACATGGCATCCGCATCATTCACATCCGGCAAGAAGTTCTCCTCGCGGCACATGGGGCACAGCTTGGGATTGCGATCAAACTCTTCTCGCGCATCTTCACCTAGCGTTCTCCATGAGGCAAACGTCCTGATGCAATCAACGTGGAAAACATGGCCGCAACGCGTGCGCATCGTCGGATCGAGCCCATCGAACGGAGCGAGACAGATCGGGCAGCTGAGATCGGCGCCGTCGTTGTGCTGGATGTGCATCATGCGGCAAGTGTTGGCCCACGTCGGAGGTGGAGTCCCGACAGGGTCCATGAGATCCTCCGGCATCTCCTCCTCCTGCCATAGGCGTTGTTGTGCAGGGCTGGAGGATGACGGAAGTTGCCACACACAACCACGCACACCGAGTGGGGCAAAACCCACGCTGAGGTGCACATGTGGGCCATCCTCCTCCAACACAACCGTCGTCTTCAGAACCTTCATCCTCGTGCCACACCCATACACAAATCCACGTTGAATGCGCGGATTTGGATGCAGCGCTCGCCACAGACGCCTCGTTGACTCTCGGTAGTGCTGAACCGTGCATGCGAAGCACAAATCACCAGAGGCAAAACCCACGGCGTGAAAATCTTCAAGGCGTCCCGTTGGAATCTGGTTGGATACCCCCGCGAAGAGCCGCACTTGGCTGCATCCATCACAAGAGATGTACGCGGCGCAGTGATAGACCGGCGCCACGATCGGATTCACCACCGACGTGTACGCGATGGGCCCCACGGATGATTGTAGGTAGGTGATGATGGTGCTCTCCACCCCACCTGGTGTTGGGGCTTCATAATGAAGACTGCGCTCTTTGGTCTCGGCCACCTCGGTGCAGAAGGCGTTGATGCGCTGCAGCGTCGCGCAGATCACCTCATCGGAGTAGGAGGGGCAGAGAACGCACGGGCCAGTACCTTCGGCGGGGATCGGTGCCTCCATCGGATCGATGAGATAAATGTCGCGGTGGACGCGGCTTAGCGCATCCTCCAGCGCGCGCTTGTTGGCTACCGTGGAGGATGTTTTGTAGGCCCTCAGTGAGGCGGCCACCTCTGCGCCTTGGCCAGGATCCTGCTGTGCGGTCACCAGCTCCTCTACAGCGTCCGCCAGGACGGTGTACTGCACCTCACGCGCACGATGAAACTCCGCCTCCACACTTTGTGGGAGACTCATGAAGCAATTCAGCTTCCTGCGCATCTCATGCACTACAAGGTCGTTGGTGAGGAAGCCCTCTTGGATGAATAGTAGGTAGTACTTCGTGAATTCACGAAGCATCTCCGCACGACAGTCGTCGAAGAAGTTGCTAAAGGCCTTGCGTACTCGTTCCTCCGTCTCTTCATTGTAGGTGGCGGAGTGGCTATGGAGGTTTCGGTGTTGCTCCACGGCCACGTCGGCGCGATGGCGCGCCATCCACTCGAAGCTCTCCATGACGAGCTTGTAGGACACGCCAACGTAGTCGCAGCGTAGGTCCGACTCGCTTATCATGAGTGCTCGTTCCATGTACGCCCGCTTCACCTCGAGATACTGGCGCTGAAGTTCCTCCGCATCCTCGCCTACCCAAGGAAAGGAACTGGCACATATGGGGTCCCGCCACGCAAAGAGAGCATCATTCGCCGATTCATCATTCAGAAAGTGCCTGGATGCCACTTCGAAGTGTAGCCGCAGCTGCACACCGGTGATGTCCACGTTGAGGAGCTGCGCCACCACATCCCCCAACATGTGTGAATACCCTTCTTTGTTGGATATTAAGAAGGCAGGAAATGAAGGATGGATGTGATGGCGTGATGAGAACAACTTCCGCAAGAAAACTGCATCCAACACATCCATGGTGGCATAATCCGGATTGCCGACACACGCGTGAGGCATCACTTGCCTTGAAAAGCACAATACCCCCCGGACGTGCGCACACACACACACACACACACAGAGATACACAAGCAGAGCCGATTGGCGACTACAACAGCTTGTCCTGCAACATGCACATGTGAAGAAGTGAGGGGCATGGGGTACAGCATCTTGAACGTCATTCTTAGTGAAACCAAAAAAAAAAACAAGTTCGTACAACCATCCAAGTACACATACAAAGGAAGAGTCGATACAGCGTTGGAAGGAGTTTGACAAGGTGTTGGTGTGTGAGTGGGGTGGCCTACTTGAACCACTCACACACACACACACAGGCAATCATGTCCCCCCCCCTCATCATCATCTCAGGCCCATCACCCCAGACTCTCCACGGCACATCTATCTCTCTATACTCGCTGTGCGGCACTTCCAACGTTGAGGTGCGTGCGTGGAGAGGGGCGGACTACAGCGCGTACATGCCCGATGAGCGTGTGGCACTGCTGCTTCGAGGTGGCGTTCGACGACTCGCCGCGGCGTTGAGGGAGGCAGCCGTTGGACGTGGGCTGCTCAACGCGTGGCGGTGGCCAAAGGTACTCGCCGGGCTGCTGCTGCGTGAGGGGGTGAGGACGGTGCGAGGCGGCTGGAGCGTGCGCGATTGTGCCGCGCCGGCATCCCGCGTCGCTCCGCTCTCCCCGTTTGGTCGGTACGACCGCACCGGCGCGCGAATCACCTGCGGTGAGTCGGAGCGGTACTGACGCACGCGGTGGGAGCTCACCACGGTTGTGGATGGCACAACTCCATCCTGCCGCATCGCTGCGGCGGATTGGTCCACGACGGGTCGTCGCGTGGGTGTGGGTCGGCCACCAACCGCGGGGCTACTTTGCCGATTCAGCAAGAGGGCGGCACTTGTGGCAGCACGTGTTGGGGTGGCGGTGCGTCGGTGATTCACGATTGGATAGGGAGAGGGGCTCACCATGGAGGAGTCGGCGCCACCTGGCGTGGATTGCGTGAAGGAGCTCATGGGGCCCAGACGCGCCGAGTGCGGGTGGCGTAGTGGAGTAGATGAGAGGGCGGCCTCCTCCCGCATCACCGCCACCTCTCCATCTGGAGAGGCGGCAGCACCTTCTGCAGCTGAAGGAGTTGCGGTGGGGGATTGGCTGTGCCGACGCGCCATTTGTTGTTGGCGTACGATACTCACGTACGAGTCGCGGTGCTGAAGGACGGAGGGTCGCGGGGAGCAGAGAGATGGCGAGGGCCAACGCAGCTCCTCGGCCAACACCGTCATGGAAGGGGCGATGGAGGGGCGGGAGTGCGCGGTTGTGGCAACAGAGGCACGACCAGAACGTGGTTGATGGGCATCGACGGAAGGACGGCGGCGTACGCTGCTGCGGCGCTTGCGTGCGTCCCAGGCACCAATGAGCTCATCGGCGCTTCGTTGGAGCTCATCGCAGTCATTCCAGAAGCGCTGCAGCGATTCGCGGTAGAGCACACGGCCACCATGGCCACCCATCAAGGGTGCGATGGATACCTCCTGCAGCATCATCTCCACCTCCTCCAGGTAGGCGAGGGCCTCCGCACGACACTCCAGCACGTGATCAACGGCAGAGGTCTCGAGATAGTTGTTGGCACGGAATCCGGCCGATGAGGTCTCGAGGATGGGCTCCTCGCGCACCAAAAAGGCGTAGAGACGCAAACGAAGGCGGTCATAGCGCTGGCCGAGGGTCGTCGGATCGCTGGCGGCGGCAACGCTCGCTTGCCGACGTGCCAGCTCGGAGCCGCGGCAGGATGAGGTGGCCGCCCCCTCACCCACAACCCCATCCTCCATCTCCGTCAGTCGTGCGCTGCCACGACGCCCACAGTAGCGCAGTTGGTATCGCGTTGGGGTGCGGTCGGGCGTACGTGGGCGGAGACTTGTGCGTCGCCGATCCACCGATGGACGACGAGCGTAGGCGAGCGGCGCCTCCTCGGCATTTGGATCCATGGCGTGCGCATGTGCGCGTGGGGGGCTTGCCGTCCTCGGCCGCTGCGTCGTGGCCAAAGTGGGCGGAGCCGTGGCTGTTGTTGCCAAGCCAGCCTCCACGGAAGGTGAGGCGGGTGCGACGACATCCGCAGAAGCTGTGGCCGCTGCTGCTGATGCGGCCGTTGGTGTAGGGGCCAACTCAGATGGTTGTGGCGCATCGTCGCAACTGGGTGGTGGTGTGGCTGAGTCGGTGTCGGCGCCTACGCCAAAGCCAATTGGTGAGGCGGGGGGCTCCACGAGGGTGGAGAGGGGGGAGGCGGGACCGCCACCGACCAAAGTGGCGAGGAGGTTGTGCTGAAACTGGTTGCGTGCCAGGCTCGCGAAGAGCTCCTGGCTACGAATGATGGGAACCGCGGAGCGCCCGCCATGCTGAATGGCATCCTCCACGACCGTTTGCAGCTCCGGCACCGTGGGTACTTGCTGGAGATCATCCGCCACAATGAAGAAGGGGTCCTCATCGTTGGCCGGAGGGTCAGCACTTGCGTGCGCGCGAAAGGCGTCGCGGATGTTGCCCACCTCCCGCTCCTTCTCCGCCGCATCCCCGCCAGAGAGGAGTTGGTAGGCCATCCCACCACACCGCCGCACCACCTCCGCGTACTTGCTCCACGTCGCCTCGGTGATGAAGATGAACCCACGCTTGCCAAAGAGCTTCGATCGGCTGTGTTTTGGCAGCACCGCCGAATCTGGTATCGGATAGAGCGTATAGGGGCAGCTCATGAGCTCCGGGCGTTGGTAGCTGACGATGGTGGGGTCCACCTCCGCCACCACCGCGGAGTCGGCGGCGATGCTGCTGACGTCGGGGGAGCCCCCTTCACTTGCCTCTCCTCCTCCTCCATGTGCTCCACTCCGCACCGGGGGGTTGAAGTAGGCGGGAGACGGCAGCTCACCGAGGTGGGTCGTGGCGCTCTGGGCGAGGGCGGCAAACCACTCAAGGACGTACGTCGGCTGCACAATGGACCAGCCAGCGGCGAGGGAGACGAGGCAGCCGCGGGTGTCTGTGAGGGTCTCAACGCAGTGAAGGAGGCCAATGGGGCTGAGCGCGTGCAGCACAACGTCGTGGGCAGAGTTGGCTCCATCCACACCATCATCATTCACTGCCTCCGTGGTGGTGTCAAGTTGTGCCTTCACAACGGGCTCGGCAAATCGCAGGGGTGCGTGGCCATCCGAGAGGGTGAAGCAGAGCGTGGCACCGAGGCGGGCGAACATATACACCAAATCTTGCGTGTAGTCAGGGGTGAAGGCGTCGGGCTCGATGCTTACGATGAGGGGGCGATAGCGGAAACGTAGAGTGATGTGGTGGCCAAATTTCACTTCATCTCCATCCCCGACAATGACGGAGTAGCCCGCGGGCACATCACCATAGCTGGAGAGGTGCGTCGTGTAGTTCCGTGGCTCGGAGGCGATGCTGGAGCTGCTCCCATTCAAGTGCGATGGCGCACAGACCTCATCGTAGAGGGTGATGAGGCGCAACACCAACGGGTCGTCCTCCACCAAGGTAGCTCCATCGGCGTGCATCGTCGTGGATTGGCCGTTGTTGGCCATGGTGGATGCCAGACTTTCCTCACGTCGCTGCGAGGTCTCCCGCATGACAGAAAGCTCTTCATCCTTTACTTGGCTGCGACGCATCACTCGAAGCTTTGCGTGGAGAGGTGCAATCCCACTGCGCGCGTCAGCCTTGAAGTGGATCTCACAACCAGACTCTGCCCCGACGGTGTAGTCGTCGCGTACCACGAGTGCGTAGTAGCTCGCCGAGCCACTACTCATGCCAGAAACAAATTCTGCAGCGAACATGTTCTTCAATGAACCAGCCCTTGTCTTGTCTATGTGTGGCGGAGTTGCTGCGTAGGTCACCTCACTGGAAGTGTTGTTGCGTACGAAAGTGTAGTGTGTGTGTGTGTGTGGATGCCAACTGTCCGAAGAACCACTGATACTGCCAGTTGGTGGTCGAGCAGAGACGCACGCACGAACTCTAGAGAGATGAAAAAAAAAAGTGTGAATGGAGAAAGAGAGGCATGAGGGTGATGAAAGTACATTGATGGAAGGACCAATGAATGGCTTCGCAGATGCTGCATGGCGTTGAGCTCGTTGGGCATCATCTCCGACGAACGACGACGAGCTAGACGATGTGTGGCGATGATTCCATGTGCTCCACGTGGGCCCTCAGCCTCAGCAACCGAGCCAAAGGACGGAGAAGCTGAGAGAGAGAGACCTAGAACTCCATTCCATCACCACCAACATGGCCACCAACGTCGTAGGATAGGCGGACAACAACAACAGAGGAAATAGTCTTACTGTACAGCGTAGCAGCTTCCCTCCCCCCTCTCAACAGCTGTGTAGAGGTGGTGGAGCTACGCCATGAATGAGGTGCGGTGATGAGTGTGGCGGCAGCGGTGTTCGTTGGCTCATCCACTAAGAAACCGGGCTCGGCGGATTCTCCTTCTTGATTTCCTTCATCTCCTGAAGAATCTCCTTCATGCGGCTGAAGATGGGTGACTTGTACTTGCGTGTGGCGTCGGCGGCCAGCTCCTGCAGCGGATTCTTCTTGGCCTCCACCACCTTGTAGGCCTCAATGCACTCGAGCATCGATGGCGCGTAGGCCACAACACCCGCCTGCTTAGGTCGGAGCTCTGCAAAGTGTTGTTCCATCTCGGCGGAGGTTGTTACAAGCTCACTCATCATGTGGAGGTGCTCGGCACGGGTGCGTTCACTCTCATCAATCTCCGCGCTGCATTGCTCCAATTCCGCGGTGAGCTTCGTGGCCAGCTCCTCGGGCTGGCCGTTGGCGGCCGCGAGGTCCTTGCGGAGCTTCACGCGTTGGTGTCGCAGGCGCATTTGGCCATCCATAATCTTCTGGATGCGATCGATGCCACACTTGAAGCGGTCGAGCTCTGCGCGCAACTTCATGGCGAGGAGGTATGCCTCTCCGTAGAGGCTGGGGTCCTCGACGGGGCTCCCCTCCGATGGTGGCGCGTCGGAGCCGTTGGCGTACATGCTCAAGCCCTCCGGGATGTAGTTCCACTCCATCTCCGTGAGTGGGACGTTGGTGCGATTCACGCGATCAGCCTCCTCGCGCTCGATCTCATCCTTCGTCTTCTTCAGGTCGCGTTGATGAGCCGTCGTTGGCAGCAGTACCTCTCCATCCCGATCACGAGTATTCATTTGTATGGCGAAGGCCTTTTCAGAATGGCGGATGTCATTGGCCATTTCGATGCCCGCGCGAATTTTGGGGTCCTCCGCCTCAATCTCGGGGTTCACGACGTTCATGCGTGTGGCGTCGTAATTAAGGAAGCACACGTACTGATAGGTGAGGTGGCACACACAGGGGCGGAAGAGGGGGATGAAGAGTGGCCCGTTGATTAGGCCCTCCAGCATGGTGTGGTTTTCGAGCACCGTCGTGAAGAGAATCTTGCCGCCCTCGGCGAGGAGGAGCTTGGCGGTGGCGATGTACGCCTCCCACACATCCGCGGTGATGAAGGGCGGATCGGCCACGATGTAGTCGAAGGCGCCAAGATGCTGCACGGGGATCTTCTCGGGGTGATGGAAGTCGTAGAAGACGTAGCTGCCATCCTTCTCCCACTGCCGGTCGTACTCGAAGAGGCGGCTCTGACGGCGGAGCTCGCAGATTCGGGCATCCTCCTCATCGCTTTCGTTGCCCTTGCGTTGATCCAGGGCGAAGAAGAGTGAGGGGGTGGAGAGGAAGGCGCAGCGGGTGGCGTGGTGGACCACCTCACTCACAATTGTGTCGATGGTGAGCTGCGAGTACCAATACTGGTTGTACTCTGCCTTGACGGCATTGGGATCAAATGAGGTCATGTGAGTTCGGAAAATGAAAACGAAGCTGAATTCTACAACCGTAGCACACGTGTTTAGTGGCTGCTGAAGGAGCTACAACAACAACAACAACAACAACAACAACAAGGATAATAGGACGTAGAGCAGAACATGGAACGAAAAATCGCGCGCACACATGAAGCGCCTACACCCCACCATTGATGATGTGGCGATGGTGTGCGTGTGTTGCCGAATCTTCTGTGGATGTGCAATAACATCCATGAAAACGTGATTCCAGCCATCTGTCGGCAGAATCTCACGTACCTCTAGAGGATGTATGTGTGCGTGTGTGTGAAAATGCTGCACATCGCCACACACACCCGGCAGCCTCATCTAGGAAACTCATCGTGTTCTTGGTCGTCTCAGGCACACGACGACTCAGTCTTCGTGTGCATCTACACACATCTAATCGTGTGGGCCAAATTGATGGAGTACGCCGTACCTCATCGAATCATCGTTCCTGGTGAAGCACAACGCATGGTAGGCATCGGCATGCCTTATTTTTTTTTCACTTGGTTGTGGTAAGTTCGTCCCACCAACATCATCGGCTGACCAGCCTCCTCTCACGCCTACATCTCCGCGAGGCTATCGGCGAGTACGTCGTAGTACACGAGCACATCCAGTGGCGGTGGGCGGCTAAGTCGGCCTTCGGAGCTTGGAGTTGTGGGCTGGTAGTGCTGCCGCAAGCGAGGGAAGTAGCTCTCTACGGGTGTGGTGGCGGGGCTCGCTCCGGTGCGAGGGAGGCCGAGCTCACCGGCGAAGAAATTGAGGGCCTTCTTGTCTGTGGGGGTGTCGTGGCGTGTGGCGTTGGTTGCTCCGAGGTGCTTCCACGCGTAGCGCTCACCAAACACCTCGCGGAAGCAGGCGAGGAGGCAGAGATAGAAGCGCATCGTAGCCTCCTCCGCTTCGCGGGCTTCTTGACGCTGCATCAAACGCTCTAACGTTCGCGTGGGAGAGGGCAGTGTCTCGGCCTCCTCATCGTCTTCCCCACGCTCACGCTTTCGACGTCGCTCGGTGGAGCACACGTTGGGTGTGTAGGAGAACAAGAAGGAGCGCTGCACATCCTCACTGGACTCAGCGGCGGTCGTGGAGGCCATCGCTGGCGTACTCACCGCCGCGAGATATCCGCCGCCACCACCCTTTGCCAGCCGCACAGGCGTTTGATCCACCAAGCGCAGCGGCGTTGGCTCCGACCCATCTTCGTTCGCATTTGTGCGTGTTGTGCTGCTGCCACAATCTTGCACCACAAACAACACCACCTTCACCACCGCCTCCAGCGAGAGGACCCCACAATCATGCCGATCGTAGCCACGCAGACGACGACGAATCGCCGCTGCGTGTCGGGCCAACGCAGGCCGCAACGCAGCCGTAGTCCACGTGGATAGCGCGGCGGGAGAAGTTGTTCTCACCTTGGCAAGTGCATCTTCCTCCTTTGGTTCCTCCACAACCTCCGCTGCCACCCTCTTGTGTGTGCTTTGGTAGGAGCTGATGGTTGAGAGAAGGCTTTCACGTGTACGTCGCACCTCCTCCTGGGCCTTGACGATGAGCTCGCGCACCTCGTCGCTGACGCGTTGCGTGGGTGAAGTGCTGGTGATGGAGGTATCAACCTTCTTCGTGGAAGATTCCTCCGGTCGTGCGGGTGAGGAAACAATGGAGGAGGTGTGTGCATCCACGGCTGTCGCGCAACAACGCCGAACCTCAACCTCAACCTGTGTGGCTGTGTTGGCGGGTGAATCATCCGCACGGAGTAGGCGACGTAGTGGCGAGGGCGTCTCGCCCTCCACGAGCAACATTGACGAGGGCAGCGCACTGAAGATACCGCCCGTGGCGAAGGCATCCACGTTGCCGGAGTGGCCGCTTGTGGGAGGTGAGGCGGGCATCAACATCGATGCGGAGCTGATGCTGTAGGGCAGGAGCAAGTCGCTATCCTCGGCGGGGAGGAGATCGTGCACGGCGGGCGGCGGACTTGGCGGTTGTGGCGCCGCCTCTCGTTCGGAGGCGGGGAGCGCCGGAAAGGCGGGCATTGAGGGTGGCATCAACACGGGCCGCGGCATGGGGCTCATTGTATCCTCGCGCTCCACCATCATCTGCTCCTCCTCGGGTTGGCTCTGGCATTCCTGGACGGCAAGATGTGCTCTTGTGGTTTGCTGTGCCACGGGCTGTGGTGAGATGCGCTCGAGCACGAATGAATCGCCATTGTTGGCCGTTGGGGATGGGGCCTCACCCGTCGGTTCATCTCGGCTGAGAACGAAGGCCCTTCGTGGGGGAGGGGTGCAGGAACGAGAGAATGGCGATGCGTCACGTGCCGGTGCGGCGTCAGCGACTGCGGTGGTGAGCTCCCGCCCACACGATACATCGGGCGTTGGGGGCTGTGGTGGGAACGACCACGACGCCTCGGAGATCTTCGACGTTACTCCACGTATTGTTGTTGTTGGAGGAGGAAGACGGCCTTCCATCCGCATGGATACCGCCGTACTCGCAACACGGCTGGAGTTGTTGTGGCTGCGGCTGAGGGAGGTTGGCTGAGGGCGTGAGGTGCTGTGAGAGGTGGAGAAGCTGGGGAAGTCCGTAACGAGGGCGGCTACCCGAGGAACGGGTGAGCTCGGCCGGCTATGAAGGCTGCGTGAGGTGGTGAAAACATCATCGTCGTCGTCGCCGCGCCCATCCTCGCCATCTCGCTCATCCTGGTGAGGGTAAAACAGGTTGGTTCCTTGGTCCAGAAGCTCAACGGTGTCAATGGGCTTGATGAGAGAGGTCGTGGCGCTCTCGCGGGTGTACGGAGTTGGCCGATAGGAGGATGAAAATGGTGCGCGTGCCGATTTGGTGCGCGAGCGGCTCGCGTTGGGGTCAAGGGAGCCAAACGGAGCGGCAGACGACGTGCGCGGTGGCAGCTCATCATCCGTGAAGATGGGGGGTGGTGAGTCCAAGCGTGTGGCAGGACGTCCAACCTGTGAGAGGCTGCCAAGGCCCTCCTCACTACGGTGGAGGGAGCGGTGCATGTTTTGCTGCACTTCTTCTATTTCTGTTGTGGTGCAGTTGTTGCAATCTAAGCTGTTGTGGGTGGATGTACTTCGGGTATCTAAAGTGGCTGACAACGTTGGTGTACCCCACGTGGAAATGGGCGAACACCACCGTGCCGACGAAAAAAAGAAGCAAATAATCTTGGAAGAGGTGGAGGCACAGGAGAGACGGAGAAGGTACGTGTCAGTGAATACGAGGATATTCTGACTAGAGAGTGGCAGCATACGTACAGACACAGGTGGGCAATGGTAGAGGACTTGTTACAATGGATTGCGTTCGTGTAAACGAGTTGTTGCGTTGTCTGCACATATTGCATGAAGAGCAGCGTGGAAATGATGATTCCACGACGACCGATTGCTGAGTGAGTGGTAGAAGAAGTAGTACACGTGGCCAATCAGCGAGCAGATGGACGTCTGAAACAAAACAAAAATACAACAACAACAACAACAACAGAGTAATGAGGTATCCTTCGCGCACTCAACATAAACGCGTGGAATGTCTCTCTCCTTCCGTGTGTGAAGGAGGAGTGGGGTATTTTTTTACATGAACGTTGGTGTTTGCGGGATTGTGGTTCCAAGTGCTCTGCCGCACCCCCACCCTCGACATGAAGAGAGAGAGAGAGGATCTTCTTCATGTGTGTGTGTGTGTGGGTTGGGGGCGGACTTTGGCGTGGGCTGAAGGGCCAACAGTTCCACCAACGAGTTATGATGAGTGGGACGCACTAGTTACGCCGCTGTGGCTGTGGGGCATGTGGCCCTGCTGGAGGCTTTGGCTGCAGCGAGAGAGCCCCCATGGATGGCATCCCTCGGGGACTTGGCTGAGGCCTGGGACGGTTGGCATCCATGAAGCCTCGGCCACTACGGAAGTAAGACATCTGCTTCACCCGTGGACCCAACACATTCTTCTTGGCGAAGAGTGGAGTGGGGCGGCGTGGACGTGGGGCTGGAGGTGCCTGGGGCATGAGGGTATGCCCACTCAGCCCGGCGAGTGGAGGTGCAGAGGGCTGGCCTGAGAAGGGTGACGGCACACGGAGGAAGGGCGACCCACCACTCAATCGGCCCGGGAACAAGCGCGAGCGGTGTGGCTGACGGGTGCCACCACTCCAGCGTCGATTGCGTCGCCCGCGCATGCCCGACCAGGGGCGGTGGTTGGCGCGCTGGCGTGCGTAGGAAGGAGTGCTGCCGTGGATGCCGCCAAAGACAACGATGGAGAGCTCTTCAGGGGTTTGCGGGGCGAGGCCGTTGGCGCTGTTGCCACGGCTCCACATGGGTGAGTTGCGCGCGGGGGAGTGCGCTCCGGCGCGGATGAGCTGCTCCACCAACGCCTGACCTCCCATCGCGCTAGAGTCCTCGCCGTGACCCTTCAGCGAGGAGGCGGAATACACGGGTGAGTTGCTGTAGATGCGCTCCATCGAAACCGAGGCACGATTGGCCCAGGGCTGGGCAATCTGTGCCTCATGCAGTGGCAGCGGGACGCGTGCGGTGCGCGGGTATTGCTGAAAGGTGCGGAAGTTGTGCGGGCCGATACCCGTCGCTAGTACCTTGCGCGGGGGCATCCCGCCACGACCCGTGATGGTCGGGGCGGCGCTTTGCCCGCCAAAGCCAAATACCTGCAGGCCGAGGCCCTGAAGGCCCATGGGGCCACCACCCTGTCCGCCACCACGTCCGTAGGCGGAGCGGCTGGGGTAGCCGTAGGAAGGGCTGGGGAAGCCAAAGCCGCCGCCACTCACCACCAGGCCCGGCGCACCGCGGAAGTTGGGGTTCTGCGAGCGACCATAGCCCGCGCCGAGGTCCACCGATGGCATCAAGAGCGGGCTGGTCCGTGCCGCCCGATGATCTTGTGCGTGTTGCACATAGACGGGGGCACGTCCAGCGTAGCGGCCGCTCGACGTCGTTGCCACGGGGCCAGGGCGTCGGCCAGGAGCAGCTGGTGGTTGGTGGTTGGGGATGTTGATGTGGCCGCCAACCACCAACGGGGGGTCGCGGACGGGAGAAAGGGAGTCGCTGCCCGGGCCGCCGCGCTGCGAGGCACGACGAAGCGCCCCGCTCATGGAGGTATCAAAGGGAAGCAGCGCACGGCTGTTCGGCGGGGCGGCGAAGAAGTTGCTGTGGGAGACGGTGCTGCCCAGGAAGGGATCGCTGGAGGTGGAATGGCGGGCCTGCCAGTCTTGCAGCTGCGCCTGGAGGGAGACGCGTGGCGGGCTGCCGAAGCTCGCGTCGGGGGGAGGTTGGTTGAAGGTGGAGCGCATATCGTGCAGCGCGGCCTCGTGCATCGCCTTGCTTTCGTCGGTCTTGCTGTTCTTGGCTGCTCGGCGGGCGGCGAGGATGCGCTGGCCCGAGGAGCCGCCACCCGTCGAGCCAGCGATCGGGGGCAGCGATCCCGCCACACTGGCGTCGCCAACGGAGCTCCCCGCAGGATCGTCACTGGCGGCCTTTTGGATGGTGTTGGCGGTGGATCGCATGCGTGCAATGACGTCGCGCATATTCATGGAACCGAGTGTGGAATCAAAGCGTGTATCGCTGGTTGCGCTGCGGTCTTGCTGGGAGAGGCGGCCATCCGCGACCTGCAGGAGAGGTGCCATGAGCTGCACCGCCTGGGCGGTGTTGCCGGAGGTTGACTGCAGAATGGTTTGGATGCTAGACTTGAAGTCACGAAGCTCCTTCAGCTCCGAGGTGGTGTTGCGTCGCTGGCGCTCATACACACGAATAGAATTCTGCAGCTCCACCATGGCAACGTGGAGCTGCTCGGCCCCCATGATGGAGTTCGAGCGGGCTGGGGAGATGCCACTGGAGTGGTCACGTGGGGAGCTCTCACTATCGTCGTCGCTGAGAAGGAAGATGCGCGAGGAGCCCTCCTTGGCGGCGGATGGCGGGATGGTGGAGCCGAGCTCAACCTCCTTCGTTTCCTTCGTCGTCCCATCCTCTGGTACCGAGGCGGTGCGATGCGTGCGGTCAATGTTGCCACCACTGGGTGATGCCTTCAGTCCAGGAATCTCCACGCTGCCGGCACCACCACCCTGGGCAATGCTGACGCGGCCGCGCTGAGCCGAGACATTGCCGCGCGACGAAGGCGGCGCGAGGGGCACGCGGGCGGAGATGAGGCCCTTGGAGGTGGCCTGGACGTTGTCAGCAATCTCACTGTCACTGACGTACTCGCTCGACGTACGTCGTGCGGAGCCGCTCTTTGTTGTGTGGATGCTACGGCCACTTCTCGAGGTTCCTGTGCGTGGTGCCGACGGATCTGCACCCACCGTACCCGCCAGCTCGTCCTCATCCTTGGCCAGCTCCTGTGGAGCAATGGCGTGCTGGCAGTGAGGGCAACTGAGTACCGCAGAGATTTTGGGAACAGGCTCATCATCTGGAAACACAAAGGAAACATCGTCGTCGTCGTCCGTGATGCCTGTGCCATATCCGCCCAGGTACCCCTCCCCCTCAGTTTGCGTGCTTTCGTTTTTGGTGTACATCGCCAACATGGAGAGGCGCTCCTCCAGCGAGGTGGAGTGGTGGGTGCCGCCAATCGATGATGGAGAGGCCTCCGACTGGCCGCCCTCACCCGCGACGGTGGCGACCTGCACAAAGGCATCGCGCCCGTTGAAGGCCGTCATGGTGCCAATGTGCTGCTGCGTCACGAGGCCGTTCTGCATGGCGTAGAGGTGGTCCAACCGCTGAAGCTCATGGCGCTGCTGGTCGGACTCCATCAGAGCCGTCGTGTACTCATTTTCACGATGCAGCAGCTGCACGAGGCTCTTGCCAAGGTTGGTGACGCTGGAGCCAATGTACTCAGCCACCGAGGAGACGAACATGGGCACCCGCGCCTTCCTCCACTGCTCGCGCAGCTCATGCATGGTGAGACGTGTGTTGGCCACCTCCTGCTCAAAGGTGCTAAGGAAGCCAACAAGCTCCGCGGCACTCTGCAGGGCCAGGGCGTTGGCCTTGATGCAGTCGTAGAGCTCATCCTTCATTTGGCTGGTGGGGTCGATACTGATGCGGGAGAGCCGTTCCAGGGCCCGTTTCGCCTCAAAGGAGATGGAGTGGAAGGTCTGGAACTTGGCCAGCTCATCACTCACGAGGCTGGCATCAGGAGGAGGTGGTACCACACGTGCGGCATCCTCAGAGGCAAGGAGTGTGGTGTACTTCTCAGGATGCTGCGCACGATCCATGAAGCTGGTCGTGTAAAAGTACGGCGTCGTCACACACTCGTGGCCCGAGATGAAGTCCTCCATCTCCATGGCATGTATCTCATGGCATGCGATGGCCTTCTCCGCATGGCGGAGGTATTGGTTGTGTTGCTGCAGGATATAGTCCTTTTCTTGCTGCACACGGCTGAGTTTGGCTTCCAAATCGGCCAAGGTGAGCTTCATGCGAGCCTCCTGCGTGCGTCCCTCCACATCGGCTGCGATAACCTGCAAGGTTTCGGCGGAGTACACCCCATTTCCGGTGTCTTCCTGACCTTTGCGCTGAAAACGCCCAAACTTTCCGAGCTCTCGGCGGAGGGTGATGATAGCGGCCTCCTTCTGGGAGATGGTAACGAGGCCCTCGGCGACTCGGTTCTGCGAGGCCTGCAGCTCCTCCTCCCGCAGCACTAACTTCTCCTGCACAACATCCATCTCGGAGCGAATTTGGCTCACTTCTTTCCGAAGTTGCTCAATCGTGATGTCCTGCTTCGCCACCTGCTGAAGAAGATTGGCATTGCGCTCCTCGGCGTCTGCCGCACGCTTCTTCACGGAGGAGTGCTCCTCCTGCAGGGAGTGCATGTCCCTCTGAAGCACGGAGTACTGTTGGTTGCGTGTGAGGAGGTCCTCCTTGGTACGTTCAAGGGTGAGCTTGGTTGTGGCAAATCGGTTCTGCACGGTTTCGAAGAGCTCAAAGGATACCTGGATGGTTGGCACGGTTTCGGCAGGGATGACGCCCTCCTCACCAGAGAGGAGCTTCTTAATGGTGCCGTAGTTTGGGGTGCCCATGCTGCTGAGAATGCGGTTGTAGTCCTCCACCTGCCTCACTACGTTGCTCTTGCCGAGAGCGAGGTCCTTCGTGGTGGAGGCTGGGCCACCGCTTGCCCCTCCATCACTCCCGACATCGGAGGGCAGGCGCGACATGGATGACAGAAGAAACTCAGCGTCAAAATGTTGGTGTGTTGATCGTCGCCCAACAAACACCACAACTTAAACAAGGAAAAAAAAAGAAGGAAACAAGAACTAGGATGAGATGATCTCCCTATACTGAAATGGTAAAAACCTGGAGGATAATAGAAGAACACATGGAGAGGAGGTGAGGGTTAGGTAGGTGGTATGTGGACGACAGCTCGTGATGAGCTAGTGAGTGAGTAGTGCAACAACAGCACATCATCATGGCCAAGGCTTTAGCTGAGACTAACAACGTGTAGGATGTGGCTGTTCAAGAAGGCCTTGGGCACAACACTGTCCATCCAGTCCCTTCACGAGAGGAAAAACCAAGCACGCGCACACACACGTGTCAATGAACAAGAAGCTCATCGGCAACAATGTGGGCAATCCACTGCCACGGAATGTTGCCTACAATATCTTGGCAGATATATCCGTCATGCACCACAAAGGGTGGCTCAACCGCACACGTGAAGTGAATGGGATCTTTTCGTACCACCACACCACCAAGTAGTCGTACACCAAGATCCAAGTCCAGCAGATAGCGGCGTACGCGTTGCGCGCTGCCAACCTCCTTCCCAGGTGTGCTGTTGCGTGCAAATGAGGTCCATGGAATGGAACGGAAAAAGTCATTGCGCTCAAGTAGATTGCGATGACTGATGGTTCGACGAGAATCCAACTCCTTCCCAGCCGTCTCCACATAGTCTGGAGATGTGCTTGCGAAGAGGAGGTGAGGCAGCGGATGAATAGATGGCTGCTCCACATTCTCGTACCTAGATTTAAGATAGTCCAAGTAGCCGCGAAAGACGGGCTTGATGCCTGTTCGATGGCCATGGTTGGCATACCAGTACAACAACCCATCCAGCCACAGTGGTGAGGGAGCAAGACGATTGAGCAGTGGCCGATTCAGATTCTCCACGTAGGTCTCGTACAAGAAGAGGACGGGGAGTAGCAGACCTGGAATGCGAAACGCGAGGCACGTTTCAGCGTCCATGACCTCAGGCATGTAGCCGGTGAAGTACAATTGCATCAAGCAACGTGTACGCAACGGAAGTTTACGCCGCAGTTTGTCGTCGTAGATGTTGTTAATGACGCTCCGCCACCGACGTAGGGTGATAACTTCGTCCCCGCGAGGATGCACAAGGTAGAGGAAGTCGGCACGGATGTCAATCGTGTGGACGGTGCCACGGACGATGGAGATGAGGTTGGTCATGATGTTGCGCTGCATGGAATCTCCATGAGCAATGATTCCTTGGCTTACGTTCCAGTCAATCTGCCAACGGTGCCAGTAGTGATGCAGGACAGACACGAGCTCCTGTGATGTGAGGTCTCGGTAGCTCCCCACGCAGGATTTGCGGTGGATGGACCACCACGTGGCCGAACCACGCCCCGTTGCACTACTTCGATGTATCTCCCCCAGCCTCAGCGGACCTGCCACACACCGACCAAGGCCCTCACTGCCCAGGCTGGCGCGAAGCTCTTCAATAGGCAAGATCATGAGTTCTTCCGGGAAGGTACTCACACTGAGAATGGCACATGCATCAACGGGGATGGTGGGGTTGTATGCGCACATGGGCGCCCCCAGGAGGGAGGGACGCAGGGCATTGGCACCATGGTCTCTGCTGTAGTTCTGCAGCCATTCGCAAGCCGTGGGGGGATGTACGTAGGCTATGCAGTCTGTGTCAGCGAAGAAGCCATGATATCGAGCCTTCTTCCACTCCTTCATTGCCGGCTTGGCCATGGTTTTTTCTGGTGAAGGTGCGATCGACAGGCTCACCGCAGCCACCACCGCGAAGACAATCGTCATGGCCAACATGGCCCACGCAGCTTTCAGAAGAATGCCGCCCTTCCGTCGGTGAGAATGTGGAGTGCGCACATAGCTACCCTTGCCTTTCATGGAAGAAGTCTTCTTACGTTGACATAGACAGTGAGCACAGAAGGAACATTCTAACCCCAACAACACGTAGAGATGTATGCCCAACACATCTATTCACTCCATCACACAAACATGCCTTTGTGGTAGTCAACGTGTACAGCGGCAATCAGGAATTCAAAAAAGCAAAGACAAAGGTGGCACACAACCACTTACGATACACCCAAGAGCTTATGCTGCTCGGCGAACTTCTCCATGAGCTCAGCGACGTCTCTCACCATCGTCATGGATCCTTCCATAAACCCATCAACATCTTCACCGCCACTCACACGATGGAGCCAATGCCGAAGTATATCGTAAATGAGAGAGCTGCACTCGCTACTCATTGGGGGAGTAGATGTTGTGGAGGAGGTGTTCTTCACTGGCAACAACAACCGTTGTAGTGAGCTCAGCACCATTTGCTGCGTCTGAGGGTCTCGGTGGAAACACTCGATCGGCCACATATGAAGCATGACAACGTACTCCCGTACCGAGCGCAGCCGCCCAGAGGAGCATGGGCTACACCTGAGTAGCTTAACGGCAGCCACGTTGCTGGCTGCTCCTTGTGCTAGCATCTCACGAGAGTGGTGCAGCAAAAAGCAGCACGATGAAGCTACAACACATTGATCATCGCCTGTCGAGCGAAGCACAGCGTCGTAGGCATTCACCAGCTGACGGGCAATCTCCACGGAGCCACGAATGAGAGGGGCGACACCTTGTGGCGCACAAATGGCTGACTCGAGGCATTGCCGGACATCCTCCACCCACGTGAGCTGAGCCGGTCTCTCGAAGTGATGGAGCACTGACATAGGAAGCAGCATCACCTCTAGCAAAAGAAGCTGAAGTCTTTCCGTCCACGCTCGTGGCGATCGTGGCTCCCCATCCCCACCAAACACTCGAAGGAGTTGCAGAAGAAGCAAACGCTGGTTAGGTGCCGCTGCACCTTCATTAAAGACGGTAGGGGTAGGAAGCGCATTCAACCCCCACCCTGTACGGACTTCCTTCACTGCGGCTGCCATGACGTTTTCCACGGAGCTTTGCAATGTGTTCGAGCTTGGCTCATCCGTTTCCCTCATCTCCATGGCTGCAGCACCGCCGCCTGCGTGCCACTCTTCATCCAGTAGCCACGTGAGATCCTCGAGGAGATGCGCCGTCATAGCTACCCCGGTTGGAGTCCGACCTGTGCGTAAACGACGT
Source organism: Jaenimonas drosophilae (assembly GCA_030849065.1). Taxonomy (NCBI): domain Eukaryota; phylum Euglenozoa; class Kinetoplastea; order Trypanosomatida; family Trypanosomatidae; genus Jaenimonas; species Jaenimonas drosophilae. The sequence continues at coordinate 30,219 of JASAON010001598.1, forward strand.
AGATGATCATCAATTCTGTGCTGAAGAAGTTCTGAAATGAGCTGTGCCCGCTGCTGAGGACGACGTACGAAGAAGCCAAAGGCGGCCACCTCAGGCTCCACCTCCTCGCTGCCCCACCCCACACGTACCGATGAGGCTGGGTTGGCCACGACGGCACGTCGAGACATGGAGCGCTCAGCGAGAATCGCCTTGGGGTTGAGGCAGACCTCCCGCATGGATAGCCACAATCGCCAGCTTCCCTGCCCGCCAGTGGCTGCTCGAGCACAGCCCAGGGCTAGCGGACTGCCCTTAACCATCACCAAGGCGTAGGAGGTGTACGGGGAGCTCATCGTTGCTTGCGCAATCGCCACAAGCCGATCGTGGATTCCTGGCGTTGGTGGGGAAGCAGCACTGCGCAACGTGGTGGTGAGGAGCGGCAGCTGTACTTGTGGGTGGTAGCAGGTACGACGGGAGGGTTCCAACGAGGCGGCCTCGCACAACTGTGTTGGGGCACCAAATTGGTCAGGAGCGAGTCGCTGGGCCACACGATCCGACACAATGCCCAACCACGACGGGCCATACATCACAGCAGATGAAGAGAATGAGCTGTTGTTGTTGTTGCTGTTGCTGAGGCCCACATCCGTCTGAGACATCATGCCTCGCCGATGAAGGTTCCCAACCTCGACCACCGCCGTTAGTTGTGCCTCAATGAGGTGAATCAGAAGGAGGTCATCGGCGGCTTGAAGCACCGCTCGTGGATCACGACAGGCGACTGGAGCTGGAGCTCGCAGCACATCCACGGCAGGCGGAGTTGTTCGACGGAGAGCTGCAGCAGAGAGGTCCACAATGGTGAGGAGTGTGTAGCGCGCTCCGTGCGTACTCCCATCGTGGGGAGCATCAAAGTTATAGGAATAGAGTCGCACTTGGCACCCGCCAACTTCCGAATCATAATGAAGGTGGTAGAGAAGGCCATCATCCTCACCAAGCCGCAGTGTTCCAATTGCAGAAGAAAGAGGGCAACCGTCGCAACGGGCGTCTTCGGCGTGATGCCGAGTGGGATTGGGGAGGAGGCGTTGAGGAATGAGCGAGGTGAGTCGCAGTCGGCAGCACGCCTGCAGCTCCAACAAGGGCAGCGCATCGAGCTCTCTGCCCCCTCTCTCTGGGCGTAGTGGAGATGGTGAGGTGCACACAACGCGTACGGGCTTGAGAATGTCAGCCTTCGCTCGATTCACCAGCCACCACAAACTCTGCGTTGCGTCGTGAGCCCAACCGTGAATGGAGGTCGGGTAGCGATGCTTCAGCATTACCCCTCCTCGCACAATCTGCAGTTGTGTTCCAGCATGAGCATTGGCTGGCCCTGCACCACCACCACCACCACTGTCTGCCACGCGCAGCACAACCTCCACCGTGAGTAGTTCCACCGCGTGGGGGGTTAGAACGACCATTGATTGCGTATGGAGGAGCATCTGCTGCCCACCACGCTCCAAAGGAACATCATCGTCTTCCGTGGCTGACACAGATGGTGCCCGTGAGTTGGACTCCCCACCCCGCCACGGACGTGTGTGGGCAGAACTTGGCAGCCAGTGCATCGCCAGTATGTGTGCGCCACCAGCATCGTTGGAGAAGAGTCCTTGGGTGGTAGAGCGATAGCTACCGACAAGATGTGGAAGAGGTGTGACAGAAGAGGTGGCCACCACGGGGGGCTCCTCTGGGCAATGCGCATCACAAACGTAGACGCTGAGCTGATGTACGATGAGCTGATTCAGCTCATGCTGCTGATAGGCGATGGCTGCAAGTTGGTATGTGCATGTAGAAGGGGTGTTGCTCCCTTCTGCTTGCGAAGGGGATGCAATAACAGGGTTGAGGCTTCGCTTGGCGTGGCGCGGCTCACCCATCGCTGTAGATGGAGTCATGCGGCCATATGGAAGCGATAACACAGAAGTGGGCGGCTTGCCAAACCACCACGCCGTGGAGCCTGGCGGGGATGCGGAGCCCAAGGAGAGCCCTTCTGGCGAAGATGAGCTCCGTGCTTGCGATTGGGGTGGGAGGCGGTAGAAACAGACAGCTCCTGGCGAGTAGAGCACAACATCTCCCGTGGACTCATCCAAACACAGGCGTGAGATGGCCTGCGTATCTGTGCCGTCATCCTCTCCTGCTCCGCTGGCGTGTGATCGACGCGTACACAGTGCCACACTCGGTGCTTCACACAACCCAATGGCAGGGGCCACACCGTCTGCGTAGTAGGCATGCATCGAGAGAAATCTGACCGCAGCAAAACTGCTCTTCCGTGACGCGTGGCGTTGGCGCAATTGGTGCTACACCAGGATGATGATGATGTGTGTGAGTGTGTGTGCTACTCCCCACACATAATGATAACCTACGTCCACAAACAGACGACGCACACGGGTGTGATCCTTCCCAATGAATGCGATGTGTTAGTACGCTGCACCACACAATAAAGACAAACAGATCATGTGAAGAAGACGAAGAAAATACGCAGCACACAGGACATGACTCTCACCAAGGTACGACACCACATCAACAACTCGTTCGTGTTGTGCCAGAATATCTGAAAGATTTTTTTTGGTCCTGAATTGGTTAAAGCGTGTTAGGTGTTGGCACCGTGATGGAGATGGAGGCCTTAGTAGCCCAGCTCACGGCGGAGGAATCCCTTGGGGCTCGTCAGCCATGCCATATCATAGCTGCGATAGGCCATGATGGAGTAGAGGAACAGCATGGACAAGGTAGCGGGGGCGATCATCGTGTGGAGGAGCACATCGGTGAGGGCTGACATCACAAAAACAGTGGTGAGGAGTGGGAATGCGGCGTAGAACCGCCCGAGCATGTAGAAGCCGCAGCACATCAAGAAGATGTGGAATCCAGTCGGCGTCCTCCACTTCACCCAGCTCCAATAACGTGGCATCTCATCCACATTACGTGCCATCCACTCAGGCAGGAAGCGGTAGTAGAAGTACTGTGTGTCGGAGACGAGCTGGCGGTAGCGACGGTCCAGGGTTGGGCTCTTGGTGATGAGCTCGTAGGCCTTATTGATTTGGTTGAGACGGGCAATGTTCCCCTGGCCGTCGGCGGCCAAGTCGGGATGTACCTCCTTCATGAGCTCGTGGTAGCGCAGGCGAATGGTCTGTGTACTGGCACCAGCCTTGAGGCCCATCACCTCCCACGGGTTGTAGCCTGCCACCTGCGAGGTGATGGCCTCGGCGTGTGCCTGGGCCTCCTCCGAGCCCGCCGCCGGCCCTGCCCCACGCAGCTCCGACTCCAGCGGCCGCTTGGCGTGTTGGCTGCCCTCGATGTCTGCGGGGATGCTTCCGTAGGCTGGGCCAGAAGAGACGGCGTGGCGCTGCGCACACATGGCCTGCCCTCCAAGTGAAGCGTGGGTCGCAGCCATCATCCATGACGAGGGGTCTTGCAAGCGTCGGAGTCGAAGGCCGGCTGGCTGGCTACGGAAGTAGGAGTGGTGGTGGTTGGCAGAAGCCAGGCGGCGGGGCTGAAGCCACGCCGTGGTTGCTCCGCACGAAGCAGCCGAGCGTCGGCACGTACTGACGAACATGACTGTTGTTAGTAAGTGTGTGTGTGTGTGTGTGTATGTGTGTGAGGACTATGTTAGGACTATACACTTCTCACCTCAGAGAATGAGAAGATGGTCTGTGATTACTACGACACATAAGAAGGGAAAGAGGTTCGAGCACATGATTCACACACCAATAGCAAGCCTTGGAGGGGGGTACACAAGCGTGAGCATGGAGAAGGGGTGTCCTTCTACACGGCCACGCCGCAGCCACAGCACGTTGCTGTGGTGCGTCAAGGAAACACCACTCCATCAAGCTTAAGTGTCACAGGATGGATTGGGATGGCAGCGGACGCCATCCTCTAGTCGGTTGTGGGTTGTGTTAGATAGTGTGTGTGTGTGCGGGTGATTCTGCTCACATGACGTACCACCAATACAGCATCGATAGTACGAAGTAGAGCAGCACCTGTGGACGTGTGCTGGCGTAGAGCACCTGCATCCAGAGTGCGAGCCAGGCAAGGACCCACACCACAGGGATGTAGTGATAGATGAAGCACAGAGCCATGAAGCACATGATGGAGAAGCTGAGGTGGCGACGCTCCTCCTCCGCCATCCACGAGTCCGTGGACGGGGTGGGGAGCTGACCGCCCAGCCGCAGATGGCCCGTGGCCAACAGCCAGTAGAGTAGCGTGGAGAGGAAGGCGTGGTGAAGTGCGTCCATGATGAAGTGAATGATGGGAGAGGTGGTGGGAGTTGCTGCCACTTCGTCGTGAGCCACCATTGCATCTGAGCTTCCTCGCAGCCAACGATGCAGAAAAGAGAGCGTTGGCGCACGCACAGGAGGCTCCAGAACCATCAACGCATCGGTGATGCTGACCACGGTGCAGCGGCTGTTGCCCAGTTTGCGCGAGGGGCCTTCAACCACCTCGACCGGCACGCATACCTGCACAAAGACGGATGCGTTGGCGGTGAGACGTCCCTCTGCCACTGCTCCACCAAATCGGTAGTCGAAGGTGGAGGAGATGAGGGGGCTGCCGAGCCGACGATGCGCGAGCACATCCGCCGCCAAGGTCGTGAAGCCGGCGCTGGCACTGGATGCGTTGATCTGAAACACAAGACCATCAACAAAGGTGGATGAGGACTCGGCATGAAGTGCGGTGAAGGAGCTCCCCCCAGGTGCCATCGCGCCCTGGTCGTTGGTGAGCCACATTGGCTCGCTACGGAGCACAACTGTGGGGCGAGCAGAGGGAGGAAGCGGGGTGCCGAGTGCATCCCGCATCGCATACATCACCACATTCATCTCCAGATACACCGGTGGCAGAGGCTCTGACGCCTCGCCGCTACGTCTGCGACGGTAGGAGGCGTAGTAGGTTTGGTACTTCTCCAGTTGCTCTAACGCACGCTGAGCAGCATGGGGGCACACCCAGCTGAAGGCCCACTGACGAGGAATGGTGTCGGCGGCATGCCAGGGAATCAGCAGCGGTCCACGCAAGGAGCTGTGATCGAGCGTGTGTGAGGTGCTGCTGCTGGACCACATGGACGGCTGCTTCCAGCTCCACACACCTGTGAGGTCACCCGCCACGTAGAGGGTGGTGTCCGCCAACAGGCATCCGCGGCAGTGCGTGGCGATACCAGGAATGGCAAAGAGGATCTCCTCAATCTTGCTGAAGCGGCGTACATCCACACCACTGGTCGTGGCTGGTGTGCTTCGACGACCTCTCGCGGTCGCATCCGTGGCGGAGGGCTCCTCTTGGGCGATGGGCCATCCCCACTCTTGCTCCCCATTCGCCGCCATCGTCAGGAAAGGATCCTCACCGCCATCGTCGGTGTGGGAGGCGGGCTGCGGGGGAACCGTTACCGCCATGAAGGAGGTGTTGTAGCGGAACACAAAGGCGTGCTCGTTGAGCACCTGTGGGTCGGCAAGGATGGAGGAGAAGAGGTAGTGCACGAAGTGACTGCGGTAGACCCCACCTCCCTTGAGATAGAGATGATGTGTGCTGTCGTAGCTGTAGTGTGCCACCACACTGAAGCTGTTAAGAAGGGCGATGTTTTCTGGAGTGCGGCGACGGCGGTGGCGGTGGGATGGTGCGTTGGGATCCTCATTGTTGGCACCAGAGGCCAGTAGGTACTCTGCATCTTCATCATCCTCAAACTGAGCGTGCTCCGCCACGAGTTCGGCGTACCGCTGAAGCAGCCGTGCCTGGTCTTCATGCGTGTGAAGCTGCGCCTCCCCAACCGGATCCATCCACTGATCTCCAATGAGCTCCACGCCGAGGTCGAAGCCATGTTGGCGCAGGTCGCGCTCACACAGCACCAAGGGTCGTGACTCTGTGGGCAGAAAGGGTACGGGTGGCTGCCGATCACGGAAGTAGCGGCGGAGAGGGTGGGCTGCCTCAGTCGTGGCCCCAGGAAGAAGCCAACGGGTGTTCGCGTCACTTGCTTGACCAACCTCATCGCGATGCATCGCTCCTGTACGGAGGTGCAGCCGCGCCAAAGTTGGGCGTACCTCTACAATGAAGCTCAGGTCGGTGCCACTCGGTATATGGCTGGAACGGCTGGTGAAGCTATCTGGCTTCAGCGCCTGCAGCACCGTCACACGAAGCAGACGCGGGTATCGCAGCTTCTCCAGCAACATGGCGCTATCCTCCTGCTCATTGTACTCCATGGGACTGAGGAGCTGGAATCCTGGGCAGGCACCAAGCTGAAGATAAAGATGCTTCCGTGTGCTTCCCGATACCGTCGTGGAGAGTCCCTCGTGCAGCTGACCGAGGCACGGCCGAAGACCAACGGTGTCGGGCTCGTTGCGAGAGATGTTGGGATTCTGCACCTCCTCCAGACGAACCTGAGCGTTGTGGAAGGCCTCCTTGGCCCACACCGACCCGCTGAGGCTCACTGTGATGAGTGGAATCTCCCCCTCCACCTCGCACTGCTTGATGATCTTGGGCTCAATGCTCAGCGTCGGCGGTGCATCCACAATCTTCACCTTGCCCAGCGGAATGAGTGCGTAGGGGTTGGTGCGGGTCGTTTCCTCCCTCGGCCCGAGCTCCGTTCCACAGACGGCATCCTTGTGAAGGGCTGTGCGCAGATATGTGTCGTAGGGCACCGCAAAAGGATCATAGCTTGGAAGACGAATGCGAATCGTTGCCACTTCTTCATGTGTGGCTTGGGCATAACGTTGCAGGGCAATGCGCAGACGCTCTGCAGGCGTACGCAAGCTTTCGGCGTTGGCCAACTCCAGCTGACGGCGGCGGTGGGCCTGCTCCTCAGCCTCTCGGCGGTGTCGGCGTGCCTCTTCAATGGCAGCGAGCTGTGAGCGAGTGATGGTGCGGCGGCTGAGAGCTTCCTGTAGGTCAGGACGAAGACCAGTTACCTCAATCCCATCTTTGGTGTACTTGCTGGTTTGTTGGATGCTGTCAAGCTGATGCTCCAGAGCCGTCAACGACACAAGTCGCTCATCGGCGTCAGGCTGGTGCTCGTGGCGCTTCCGATCTCCTGCCGCCGGATTCACCAATGTCTGGAGCGAGCGGAAGAGTACCTCACAAGGAACGAGTGTGTGGCGCACCTGCTCAACGTACTCCAGCCACTCCGGGCTCGTCACGTCCAGTGCCCCATCTGGTCGGTTTATTTCCATCCAGTAGGGCAGCACATCTGCTGCGCGTACCGTGCCGTTGGCGCACTGCCGCAGAATACTCCACGACGGCGAGCCATGCAGCAACGCTGAGGTGGCATTGCCCAGATCCGCGGAGTGACTCGCATCTGAGCCGTACATGGGAAATCCGGCAAGGCGCTCTGCAACATCGAGACGGAAGGTCACGATGGATTCGTTGCCGCGACTCACGTTGAGCTCCGTGGTAGCTTCCTCGGGAAGACCCTGCAGACCCAACAAGGGTCGCAGAGCATGATGAAGTCGTTCCAGTCGGCCGGTTTGCATCACGGGAAGAAACCGCTTTGGCACACCGTGGGTGGAGAAGGCGTTGGACCCACCCGAGGATGATGTGACGACGGCACCTTCAATCACGGAGCTGGAGACGACATCCCCGCCACAACTTTCACCACTTCCCGTGGACGCAAAGAAGGGCTGTGCAGCCTCACGGGGTGAGAGATGCCTGCCTGCGGTCACGAAGAAGGACATGCATCGTCCAGACGGAAGACCAGCCTTCTCGACCAGCGTGACGTTGCGCCAGCTGCTCGTGGACCACAACCACCAGGGAACACCACAGTGCTGCTTCTCCAAGGAGGCAGCCCCACCCTTGATGATACCTTCCAGACGGTTGGCATCGACGAGCTGAACGTGGGAGCTCCATGGTTGCCCATCATTTCCGGTCGCCTCAACGTAGCGTGCGCGACGATTCTTGTGCTGTGGTGAGAGTTCGGCATGCAGGCAGAGCTGAATGCGTCCTTTGCCCGTGTAGGCATCACACTCATGATCCATGTTGATGTTGGTGGTGAAGTAGGCCGACACCCGTTCCACCTCCAGCCGCATCGCGAGGCTACACGTACGTCCCTGCATCTCCCCAAAGAGATTGCTGGAGGGGATGAGCTGGTAGCCGAGGTAGATGGGGCCTTCGGGGAGGTTGCGAAGGGTAAGGAGCCCAGCACCTGGACGGAGTTGCGTCTGCGGGCCCAAGTGGACGTGACTAAAAGCAGGATCGGTGGAGTAGGCACGGCTGTAGTTGTAGGAGGTGAGACCACTGTGGCGGAGTGTGGTGAGCTGCAGCTTGGTGGAGTGTGTGGGGTCCTCCTCGACGAACCAGTCGCGGGTGGAGGAGGTTGTGGTGAGCTCCAGGGATTCAGAGAGGGTCACAACACGATGGGAGGCCAAGTTTTCCGTGAGCACCAGCACACGCACAACATCGTAGTCCACCAGGATACGCTCCACAAGGCGCCCCCCGTCATCGGAGTGGCGGTAAATGGCCCAACGCATCGTGAGAATACCAAATGGAAGGCCATGAACCAAGGTGCTCGCGCGGTTGCCACTGTCGAAGGTGATGCCCGTGAAGTTGGTGCCAGCCGTCCACACCTCCGTGTCGGAGGTCTGCAGGGAGACCACCTCCCACTGGCCAACAAACTCACGGGTGAGCTCGCGTGGGAGTGGGATGGCCCGCAGTGTGGCGGCATCCCCACAAATGACGAGCTCCTTCTCCACCACCTCAGCGTGGAAGACCTCAAAGGTTTCGACGAGGGATGCATTCGGGCAGGCCTCGGGGAAGATGGGGTCGGCTGTGTGGAGGGCAATGGTGTAGAGCCCCGGACGTGCGAAGCCCGACACAAGAACCGTCGTTCCACCACGACCGCGTGCCAAAGCGGCGGGGTGATTGGGGAGTGCGGTGAATTGCACCGCGTCCATGAGAACCTTGTGACCCATGCCGGCTGCCTTGGCGGGAACGGCACTCTCCACGACCCACATGGGCGCCGCTGCAGCGATGGCCGGCGTGGCGGAGTCAATGTGAAGAACGACGGACTTGCCCACCACTCGCCGAGGGCGTAGTGCCTTCGCGCCAACCTGGGAAATGGATCGATTTCCCGCCCCCAAAGCGTTTTCGCTGAGCACAACGAAGTTAAGGTTGGGAAGTGGGGTAGGCCACACGCGTCGGAGCTCCACGGCAGTCACTTGCTGGGTTCCTGTGATGGCATTGCGCACGGTGAGGCTGCAGAGGTTCGACCACCCATCCCAGGCCTGTTTGGCACCTCCACGGCCACTCCAGCCTTTGGGCTCTACAGCAGAGAGGAGTGAGTGGGTGGGGCTGAACTTATCCACCTCAAAGAAGGGCTGCTCACGCGCCTGCGTGCAGCTCCACGTGAGGTCGTAGCCGTAGATGCTGTGGAGGTCGGGGTGACGTGAGTAGACGTAGCGGTTCCGGCAGACGGGCAACACAGCCACAGCGGGGGCGGTGGGTCCAGGGAGGGATACACCGAAGCGCTCATCCACGCGCACGGTTCCAAGCGGTTGGAGGGTGAGGAGCATGGCTGCCTCTCGCCGTGGCGCACACATGCCACGTGCGGCAAATACCGCCACGTCCTCGGCCACCTCCACTCGGTTGGCCTGGGCTGCGAGGGCGGCAGTGGTGCTCGTGCGAATGGTGATATTGAGGGGGTAGGCAGCTGAGGTGAAGACGGGGGCCACATCAACGCGGCGTCTATCCATGGCATGACGAAGATGCACCTCGGCATTGATGCGTGCATCTCTATCCACATCATGGGGAGCACTATTACTGGGGAAGCCAGTGATGTGCTGCCACCAGGACGCTGGTGTGATGGCCTCATCATCCCAACGGTCTGTATCTGCCGCGTACACCACATCGCGTCGAGCTCGGCTTCGCCACTGAATCGGCCCAGCCACCACCAGCGACGGGCCTTCACCTTGGTAGGGGTGATGTCGTCGCGTGATGAAGAGCTGATTCGCGGCAGCACCAGCCACAAGACCAATGTGCGCCTCGAAGTCTTCCTGCAATCCTGTGTGATTAAAGCTATATCCATAGGTGGCTGCCTCTCCCGCAATGGGGAGAACGGGAATCGAGTGTCTCGTGTGTGTGGTGGTGGTGATGTTGGCACCATCTCCTACGGGCAGCGCCATTGGGTCGTGTGCAAGAAGGAGTCGGGGAAGCTGGAAGATGGATGAAGGGTAGGAGCGGGTCTGCTGCAGCTGATCGGCGTGGTAGAGGAGCGATGGAGGACGAAGGCAGCGACGGAGTGAGTAGGTCATTGACACCGTTCCCACCAAGTTTTGTGCTTCCCAACGTACATCACAGCGATGATACGCCTGCATCCCGCAGGCCATCAAGGTGAGGGTGGCACCAATATTCCTCGTTGATTGCCCCGGTGCTACCCACTCGCGGCCCTCACGGGGCGTTGAGACGACCCGCGGAATGCCTTCATCTCCTTCCACGTGCTGATAGCGCTCTACAAAGCGGCCGCAGTTGGGTGGAAGCTTCCACGACACCAACTCATCCTTTCGTGGTGCACGCGGAGGATCTAACAGGATGCAGTGCTCTTCTGTGTAGATGGGCACGTAGGCCGGGGTAATGGCCGGGGCTGGGAAGGGGACGACGGTGATGAGGTACTCCACCGTCATGTCGGGGCATCTAGAGCGGTAGTTAAGGCCGTACACAGCCTCCAAATCCTCTCCCGGGTCTTCGGCGATGAACTGCAGGGTTCGATTCGGAAGCACCCGTCGCACGTTGGGCACCTCCTCTACATTTACTTCTAGCTGCCCACGCTCATCCACCGAATGCTCCACCAAGGGCCATCGAGCACTCCATCGGCCGGAAGGGCCTGGGTGGTCGGCACTAACAGAGCGATCTGCTGTGGTCGGGGGCTGCACCTTCCATCGCAGTGCGTGCATCGGCAGCTCCACGTGAACGTGCCGCGGAAGATGGCTAACGCGACGAACCACAATGTGGAGGCGCGAACGTACGTCAATGAGCACATCCCCACCGGCAGTGGAGCCGACCACACGGGTGGCCACTTGCTTATCTAGATTTTCATCTGCCAGAATGGTGGCAGCAACGGAAGGACGTACCGCCACCCGCGTCACCCAGTGAACGTCGTAAACCCCGCGGCGATCCATGCGAAGACTGGCGTGTGTGCCAGCAGCATAGGCCGCCAGTGCAGGAGCCACGCGACATTTACCTGCGGGGGCGGCCTCCCCACGTAGTGCGCTTGGTCGGCCCACACGGCCGCTGCAGTTAAAGCTGCCTTCTATGCCCAACTCCTCTGGGCTTGCCTCCCATGAGGTGTGTGGGACGTTCACCAAAAATGGCCGTTCAGTGCGCATCTGGTGCAGCAGCCCGTGAAGCTGCAGGGCCTCCACCGGAACCGACTCCTCACAGGCGGTTGCCGGGCTACGGCTCAACACGATGGCCTGCACTGCCCACCACTCTCGATCTTCAATCCGCACCGCCTCGCAGACCTCGTCCACATCCGCAACCCACAAGGTCACATCATTGCGACCAACAAAGAGGGGGAAAGCGGGCTGTGATTCCGTCGTGCTAAAGGGGTTGTGGGGAATGCGAATGGGGTGCTGTGGCAGGAGCTGGTCGTCACGGGGTGTGTTTGACCAAAAAGAACGGTAGTGACCACTGCCAGATGAGGTAGGTCGAAGAGCCGCCCGCAAGTCTTCTGCATGCGCCATGGTTGCAGCGGAGAGCCGAAGATTCCGCTCGAAGCCAAAGTGTGGGGCCATCGCCACCGGCGGAAGCTCCCAATGGCGGTCAAATGGCACACGCAACACAAAGCGGCCTTCCGTTCGTTGATGCTGTGGTGAACCAGAGTATCCACGACTGAGCTGAACCTCCACCGTGTAGGGCTGGTGCGGAGATACAAGAAAGAAGGGGCTGTGTGCGTGATTGGGGAGCAGTCGTCGACGGTCTGACGGGTCGACCACGGCACCCACCACAAATTGATGATCGAGCACAAGGGAACTACTACCCTCCTGCCGCACTCGCCATGTAACAACCGTTGCCGGAGGAACCGCTGGGGTAACGTAGAAGGACAGCGCGTAGCCCATGGTACCCGGCTGTGATGGCATCTCAACCCGAGCAATCATTGGGGGAGAGCGGGTGAGGGAGGCGTTGGTGGAGGCGGAGGTGTTGGCGCAGTGGGAGCCCAGCCCGACAATGGATACGGGAGGAAGTGCATCGGAGTGGAGCCGCAAGATGGGCATGACGAGAAGTGTGTGGGGGCACTTACACTTAAGTACTTCGTTGACGACCTTCAACTGAACATCACGTGAGAAACGCTTCTTGGGAATCGATGGGGTACTCTCCGACCTAGGCTGGGACACCTCCTCCTCGTCGTAGAGAAGCATGGCAGCTTCCACCTGCTCCTGGGCGAGCTGTGGCCGCTCAAAGGCCCCGCTCACGAGCACAAGCACATCACCCTGCCCATGGCCATCCCTTGGGGCATCGGCCAGTACGCTGCTTGCCGTGAATACCTTGCCAGTAGAGGAGCTGCGGATGAAGGCCTTCGCCTGTGGGAACATGCCGCGCTTCTCCGCCGAGCTGAGGACCTGAAAGGGCGTTGCCTGCAACAGGACCGACAAGAAGCGGTCGTACAAGTCACCATCAACGAGCATGGAGGTCCTGTAGTAGTACTTGCAGCACAGACTGAGCTGGAGGGTAAGATTGGCCTCCACGGCAAAGCTAGCTGGGGTGAGCAGCTCGGCGTAGGTCAGCGGCCCACTCGCCCACACCATTGAGTTCCGTGGGCATCCCGTCACAGGGCTGCATGTGGAGGTGAAGAGTGAGCTATCGTTGTTCGGGCGCGTGAATGAAAGCGTGTGCGATGCGGCAGCGTTGAGCTCCTCCAAAGAGCGGAAGGAGCCTTCAAGGAAAGGTTTGGTACCCTCTTGCCGCGTGCCCTTCACTCTAATCTGGGCGGATGCCCCTATGGATAGTAGTAGTGCTATCAAGAGCACCATCATGATTGGAGCCCGCTGCCATCTACGTGACGCTGAGTTCATGGCAGAGGTGGGCATCGTGATGAGCTAAGTAGGAAACGCCACTGACTGGCGCAAGGTGGAAGTATGCACCTACTTTGTTGATGGTGTAGGGTGAGGTGGGTTCTATGAGCTGAATTAACCTGAGAATTACGCTTGATCTCTCTTAGACACCTCCTCTCTTCCCGTCAGTCACGGCGAGTACGTGAACTGGTTGGTAGCAAAGGAGGCCTATGAGTTGCTAGGTTCACAGAGTAACAGAAGAAGATGAGGAAAAAAACAAGAAGGGGTTGGTGATTATACACAGTCTTGAGAGGCTACACCACAAGGAATAATCCATCCATCCCCCACCCCTCGCCCAGTCGTTAGACGGGTGATGAGTGGTGGCGGGTGATGTGCACAGCGCGTTGTTCTTCACAGATCTGTTTTCAATGATGAGGCCTGTGGGCAGGTTGATGACTAGGGTCTTACACCGATGTGTGCGAGTGCTCTATATGACTCTCCCCTATCAAAGACAACGATACGCCCCTCACCCCCAAAACTAAACAAAAACAGTGGTGGGACTTCCATCGTAGGTGGAAGTAAGGGGTGTGAAGGGAGTACGGAGAGAAGGAACGAGAACCAACCAAACCTACATAAGCTCGTATAACTGTCCCAACCAATAGAAAGAGGCATCGTGCGTGTGTGTGTATCTGTGTAAGGGAGGGGGTGGGTGGGGTGGGAAGGGAGCGGAGGGGACAGGATCTCTCTTCAAGAACCCCTCGTGAATGTTCGCTCACAACGTCCCCGCCCCACTACCGAAAACAAACGCAAAGCACACAATAAAAACAAACAAAAGCAAAGAAAACCAACGTAACTAAGGTTGTTCTCATGGGTATGACGCAGCACAGATGAACGGAGAGAGATGAAGTGGAGAGCGTAACGTGAGTGGATGGGGGGGGGGAGAGCGTGCGGTGGTGCAAGGAACAGCTTGAGCTTGGTTGAGTCACAGCAACCAACTGAAGGCTGACACGCCACCCCTCACACCCCCTGAGACCCAACTCTGCGGATTCTCACATTCGCACGCCAACTACATCGTCGATCCAAAAATAGAAAATTTTTTCTTCTTTCCTCCAAGTGATGTTCATGTAGGTAGGTTGGCACCAAATGAGCATATAACACACACGCAAACGTGTGTGAGATGGAGGACAGAAGTCACGCCATCAACTCACAAGTTGCGGTACCGCAAATTGGTCTCGGAGGGATTGCGCAGCCCAGGGAAGGGCGTGGAGGCCTTACTGTACGCCATCATGACTCAGCACAGATAGATAACGGCCCAAGTGTGCAGCCATCAGTTGATAGGGCACTCCCTCGCGAGCCGCATGCCGGCCGTTGATGTGTCTCGGTATTCCCCAATGAAAGTGTATAATAGGGTTCAACGTCAAGCTGAGCCGGATGGAGCAGCGTGACTGCCGAAGAACACATGCAACACGCCATTTGCTTGTGTGTGTGTGGCGGAGGAAGTAGAACGAGCGAGCATCAACACGATGTGAGTGCTACGTGCTGACCACAGGAGAAGTCTGTGTGTTTGTGGTGGAGTGGATGCACGACATGGAGTGGAGTTCCTCACTGGCACATCTGAAGAAGTGTGGAGAGGTGAAAGCGCTCCGCGAGTCTTCGTGGCTTGTTGCTACTGGCAATCCTCCACCATGGCTGTGCCAGCAACGGTTCTTTCCTTCATGCAAACAGTCGTCTCTGAGCGGCCAGTGGCCGCCACTCCACTACACTAACAGCATTTCTACTCCGTGCGGCGCTCGTTCGCGGTAATGACGATAACACATCAGGCGTTGAACGCCGAATTTTTTTTTTTAGTCCTCCACTTGGAAGGTGGCGTGACCGCGAAGAAAGGTTACCACAGAACCGACGAGTGCCACACGTTCAGCCTTCTTGCCAATGATGATACCCGTGACGGAGCCACCACGAGAGCTTGCCTGGTAGAATTGCAGCTTGTCGCCAACCTTGTAAGATCCCTGGCGGCGGTGCAGCCAGTATGGGAGGATGGCGGCGTACATGGAGCCCGTAACAGGGTCTTCCAGGATACCGTACCAGGGGGTGAAGAAGCGGGAGATGATCTCCGCATCACCGCCATTCCCGGCAAGGATCTCCTTGTTGTTCTCTGCCGTCACAATGAGGCCGTGGGGCTCGCGGAGCTCCTTCGGGTGCTTCTCCAGCGCGGCAACAAACTCAGGGCACTCAAAGGCAGCGCGAAGGCTCGTCTCATCAGGCTTGCACTCAAAGACAGCCTTGGCGCTCTTGAGGGCAACGACGTAGTAGCCGTTGCTGGCGGAGATGGCGACATCGGCAACGAGGTCTTCCTTTCCGCTCAGGCCTATGGCGGCAACCAACTTCGTCACTAGGCTGGCGGGGAAGATGCTGTGAATTGACTTGGCCTCATTGCTGGGGAAGTGGGCCTCGTAGGACTCCACGGCGGTGGTGCTGTCGCGGAACTTCATGAAGGCCTCATCGGTTGGGTTGGAGCGACGCACGCTGATGACCCCAGACTCCGTCACAAAGCACAGGACGTCGGTCTGGGCGGGGACAAAAAACTCCAGCGGGATCGTATCCACCAGGTGGCGCGTCGCTTTGTACTGGCCTAAACGGGAGGTCTCAAAGATGGCGTGGGCCGCCGCGAAGGTGGCGTGACCGCAGAGAGGAATCTCGCTCTTTGGGCTGAACCAACGGAGGCCAAACCACTGTGTGTTGAGGCGACGTGGCTTCTTGGAGGCTCCACCAACAACACCACTGAGGGCCTGCTGGGTAATGAGGAAGCTCTCACCGAAGCTTCCCAGGCTGAAGCTAGCGCTGGGGATGATGCCCAGGGGGAGGTTGGCCTGAGGGTCCTTGTGCTGCTGGGTGGTGTCCACGGGCTCCTCAATCAAGGGGACGTTGTCAATGTTGCGCTCCTCGCGGCGCACCTTCTCTTCGTACTCATCCTCCATCTCATCGATCTTGGTCTTAATCTTCTGCTGAATGGCGCGGACGCGGGCAGCGGGAAGACGGTAGACGAAGGCGGTCTCGCTGAGATTCATCTCGTTAGCGATGCGCAGGAAGGCACGGCCCATCTTGGCGTTGCGGTCTTCCGTGTACTTCTCCGCCATGTGGTCACGCTCAGCCTCGCTCATCTTTGCATCCTCTGCATCGGGCTCTCCACGGCCGAAGCTTGCCTCAAGACTGCAGGCTACGCTCCACTCCATGCAGTACACCTCCGTCGGGACGAGGCAAACCGCCGCTTGGTTGCCCTTGAAGCGCTCAGAGGCAAAGGCATCGCAGATACACAGCGGCGCCGTGACGGAGTGGGTCAAATGAGCAGAGGCCATGGCTGATGAAGAGGGTCTGGTGTGGTTCACAGGAGGGACTGACGCCGCGTTGAGGAAATGCTCACGGGCGGCGGTGGCGGCTAGGGGGAGAAAGAGGGCTCGGGGCGGGGATGGGGACGACGGGTGTGTGTGTGGGTATGAGCGTGTGTGGGTTGAGTGCAAATGGAGATGACCGTGTATGGCCGACTCTCACTACGAAAACGATATTCGATAAATAAATCTAGTTGTGCAAGTGCAAGGTGCAAGGTGGAGAAGAAACCATCATGTGCGTATAGAGTGGGCACTTGATTAGGAAGACGATATATGCATGAGTGCAGCGTAGGAGTACGTCAGCTGCACATACCAGGGTGACGGGGGGCCCCAACGAGGGCGTTAACGTCGTATATTGATGTGTACATCGGTGCCACAGCATAGGCATCCCTAACAGCTCAGCCAAACAATCATGAGAATAAAGTTATTGCGAATCACGCGACAAAGTCGCAAAAGAAGCGGAACCGACTCAGCAAAAATATAGTCCTACGCCTGTGTGTGTTGTGTGTGTGCGTGTGCCATGTGCGCGAGCATGTGTAGGTGTGGTTTCGCGAGCAAGGGGGTGGGGGAGGACGCGGAGCGACAACGAAACCATCGTACCTGCGAAGACAAACAACAACGACAGAGCACCATTCATTGAAACAACAACAACAAGAGAAAAAAAACAGAAAAAAGACGGAAAAATGAAATGAATTCTTCTCAGAGAGCTCAAAAAGGAGAGAGGGATGGAGTATGCATGGACCAAGTGCCCTGGTGGGTCGTTCCGTCCTGCCGCATCGCGCCAACTCCCAGCACCGCTTGACGCACTCTACGATGCCCCGACAACCACAGCTCCAGAGGTAGGAATGAGGCGCGATATCGTCAGAGCACATCACCCATTGACAGCGCTGAGGATGTTGCTGAGCGCAGGACAAAACGCGTCGTTGACCACGCACAACACAAAAGTGTTTATGGATTGTTGCCCATCGCGTAGTCCGTCATGTGTGCACCCACATACTTAAATCGTTTCCCAACACGCTGGCACACATGTACCACCTATCGTGTTGCCAGCTCGCACATACTCAGTATCCCCCCTTCCTTCTCGGGAACAAGGTAATTGAGGCGGCAGCACAGGAGGATCAACGTACAACGGCGCACGCTGGTGGCAAAGTGACATTGGGGGTCGCAGGAAATGGGGCTGTGACATGTGTTTCTTTAGTGCACGGTGAATACCCAGCACAAACGTGGAGCCTGGCTCTGACGGTTAGCGCGAGTATTTCTCCATGGTGTTGGTGTCAGAAAGCACCACCAACAAGCGTGAACAAGAGGAAAAATACACGACGACGGTATACAGGGAAGGAAAGGGGGGGAAAATGATTCACCAGAAGACCCACTCAACGCACACAACTCGGCTGCAGCTGCGCAGTGGCGTACTAATATGGGCGGAGGTGATCATGGGGAAAAAATAAGAACGTGTCGGAGGTCGTGGAAATTCATCAGCATCCACTGCGTTCACGTGAGGGGTGAGTGGTGAAGGTTCGGCTTGTGCCAACCGAACGTCTGCCAACTCGTAGCCATGAGCCACGATGTGTATCTCGAATCTCGGAGAGGAGTGTGGGGGCAGAAAGACCGCTCATCTTCTCTCTCACGGAGCCTAGTACTTTACGGATGCTCTCTTGGCAGCAAAAGTGACTCCGACATCAACATTCTGCTGTTAATCTTGAACTCCGACGGCGGCGCACAAGTCTCGGAGAACACAATCGTGATGGAACACGTTAATCATCATTTATACATCCATGCCGCTGACGCCCAAGAAGGTGCAGCAAAACAGTAGTCACTCCAGTGGGAAGGTGGAGAAGGAGGGGAGCTCATCCACAACAGAAGAACGAATGTTTTTTGTTGTTCCAGCAGCAGCAGCAACTTCATGATGGCTGCCTGTGCTTTGTGTGATGATTGCGCAGTACCACAGAGACAGGAGGGGGGGGGGAAGCTATAGTTAGGGGTGTGACGCCTGATGTATACAATGCATACTCACGGAGGTGGGACCTCCTCTAGTGCACTATCGGGGCAGGTGATCCACTCATGCTTGAGCAACTGGGCTGCGGTGGAACGTTTGTTGGGATCACGATTGAAACAACAACGGAAGAAGTCAAGAATGACAGGTGGGCAGTTCTCTGGAACGCCAGTGGGCATTGTTTTGGCCTGTGAAATCTGGTATATAACCTGAAACACGTTGGTGCTCGTAGTGGTCCACGGCTCGCGACCTAGGAGCTCTAGTACAAGACATCCTACCGACCAAACATCAGCAGACATGGAGTAGCCGCCGCCGTCGTCGCTCATCACCTCAGGGGCCATGAAGAAGGGAGAGCCAACCATGGTCTGGTACATCGCCTTGTTCGCCCCTGCCGGGGCATCCATGGCACCTGCCGTCGTCGTACCAATGCGCTTGCTACATCCAAAATCGGCCAGCTTTGCCTCACCCATGGCGGAGATGAGGACGTTGTCAGACTTGATATCCCGATGCATCACCTTGCACCCATGGAGGTAGTTCAGCCCCTCGAGCACTTGGCGGGTGTAGGAACGTACCAGAGACATGGTGAAGGGCTCCTTTGCCTTCTCAAACTTCTTGCGCAAGGTAGCAAGACTACCTCCATGACAGAGCTCAATAAAAATCTCCATCTGACGCATCCCGTTGGGGGCCATCTTCGTTTGGCAACCGTAGTAGGCTACGATGTTCTTGTGCTTGAGGGTACGCATAAGGTTGATCTCCATCTGAAGAGCCTTGGCCTCCTCTGCATCCTCATTTACTGGAATTTCTTGCACCTTCACCGCCAGCATCTTGCCGTCGCTGGTGATACCTTCGTACACCATACCGAAGGACCCCTTACCTAGTACATTCATCTTGGTCCACTGCACCTCTTCAGTCTCCTTGAAGCTAAAGGCCTTATTCTGATTCTGACGAAGGGTCTCGGCAAACTGCGTGGAGATGTCGTCGGTATCCGTCAAAACCGCCGTGGAGGCGGCGAGTGAGGCCGTATTGTGCTGCGACGTGGAGTAGTTAGGGTTGGCTGCAAAGGAGGAGCCATGACCCTCTTGGTCTATTTCTGAAATGTTAGCCGCAAAGCGTTGCTGGTTCTTAGCACGGAAGGTGTGCGAATCACGAACATAGAGACGAAGAACAGTTTCACTGCTTCGGTCAGCAGCGTTGCTAGTGAAGTCAAGACCCTCTGGGGAGGTAGAGGGATGATGTGTTAGGGATGCCATGCGCTGACGGGATTGAGGCTGGAAGCGGCTGTTCTTGCCCTTTCCATTTTTGCTGCCACCGCGCGCTGGGGAGTGATAGCTGTTGGCTCCCGCGGAACTCCCAGTACGTGAGGGTGAGGGCTGTGGCTCGTGCTGCATCTTCTCCAGACGGTCAAGGTAGGGCCCTACCAGTGGCTTGAAGCCGTACTCATCATCGATATCTACGTGGTCACCAGCCTCATCGATACAGTACATATCAAAATCAGTGGGTTTGGCATACCCAAAGCGGCGCATCAGCTCCTTCACGTAGGTCTTGAAGGAGGTACGACGACTCACGAAGACCACCTTGACGTTGCGATCCCCTTCGCGGGAGACCTTGGTAGCTAGACGCACCTCACCTTCTTCGGGGGTGGTGGAGGAGTTACGGCGCTGGTGACGATGGTGGCGGTGGTGATGATGATCATCATCGTCAGACGATTCATCATCGTCCTCCTCATCGCTTCCCTCCTCATCGGTTTCCTCGCTACCCTCGGAGCTTCCATCCTCCTCATCGGTGGACTCCTCATCATCATCCTCAATTGTCTCGTCACGATGGCTGTGGGAGGAGGAAGCCCTACGATTCCCTGCATTGTCAGAGCGTCCGCTACGGCCATGCGTACTTGCCGCCTCGGAGCCACGTCGGCCCGTAAAGATGAGCGGGCTTCGACGATCGTTGAGTACGTTAGGGGGGAAGACGGGTGACTTGGCAGCCATCAAGTTGCCCTTCAGGTCACCCACGGCGGTGGAGGGATTGGTGCTATCAAGGTCCTCCACCTCAACATCTCCAATTAAGGAGGTACGACTACGCCGACGCTCCTTGCCAGCAACTTTGCTCAGGGAGGTGTTACTACCTCGGCGCTCCTTGATTTGGATGGGTGCGGGGATTGTGGCAGGGGCCTTCACCACCGGCTTCGCCTTCATTGCCGCTGCGCGGCTCACCGTTGGGCTCGACTTGGCTTTGGTGAGTGGCGATCGTGCGGTGGCAGCCTTGAGGTCGGGCATCGTAACCCCGCGCCCGGGGCTCGTGGACTCCATCGATCGGGCCTTGCCTTCCAGGGGGGTGGAGGGCGGATGAGGTTGAAGAGCCTTGCCCGGGGGTGGCAATTTGGTGGTGGTGGTGGTTGTACTCTTGCGTGGGGCGACGGCCTTCTTCTTGGCAGTGGGAACGGAGGTGCTTTTGCCGTCAACATCACTGGGCGGGTGGGCAGAGGCAGAGGGGAGGGTTGTGGCGTTGCCCGCTGCCTTGCCAGTCTTCCTAGTCGGTGGGGACGCGCCCGCAACGGACTTCTTTGCAGAAGGCGCACCACTATGAAGAGAAGTCACGCTGTTGCGCTTCACTGGAGCGCCTAAAGGGCCAGCTGCACTCATGCTTGGCTATTGACACTAATATTGTGTGTATTTGCTGTGTAGTGTGTGACGGACCTCCGGCTGAGGTTGAAAGTGGGTCACTCCACAGGTCGTGGGGGGCTGAGCAGAAAGGAAAAGCTTCCAAATAACCACCAAACCTTCGCACAACGGATGCTTCTGCCACAGGGACTCTAGCAATGAGCACTTGTGTGTGCGTGTGTGTTGCTTCGATACGATGGATTATAGTGCCTCGACGAAAGGAGGAAAGCTGTGCCTGTGTGATACCCACGCAAAGCAGTACAGAACCGAAGCAAATAGGAGCTTCGATACGATGTGGTGGCGCCGGAGAGGAGGAAGTGAGTGGGACGGCCGCGAAGAACACACCCAAGAAATAAATGAAAAATGAAAAAAAACTCACACGCAAATGTAGCAGGACGCCAAACCAATGAAGTCGTGTACGGGAAGCTGACACGAGATTGAAAGCAAAGCCTTCACTTTGGGCTACACAGGGGCCACAACCAACAACGGCCACGGAGGAAGGGTGGTGCTGAGATGTCGGTTGATCGCCTGGGTATGAGGAGGTGTGCGTGTGTGTTGCTGTGGTATGATGTTTTTTTTTTGTTTGTTTTCAGGCAACCGTAATGTCGGTTGTTTTTGTTGCTGTGCTACCAAGAATGCGGTGGCTGAATCTACGGAAGAAGGCACACGTTGTAGCAAATCGACGGTTGTCTGTGTGTGCGTGCGAGTGTTCCCAGAGCCCTAGTGAGCCTCTGTACTCCCCTTCGCTTCTTTCGTGATAATGACGCCAATGGAGGCGTCAGACCCCACAACACACCCAAGGAGCTGGTGTATAAGGTGAGGAATACGAAGCGGGCACCTCCACGGGGTGGCGGGATAGATCGGAGGGCCCAAACGCTACACAGGTTGCCGTCGTGGTTAGATTGCAGGGATGAGCGTGACGAAACCTACCCTTAGGAACAATAAATCTTTGCTCACTAAATAGATAGGGAGCTGTTCTGCGATTGGCGTGACGGAGGTCGGCCTCCTCAAATTGACTGTTCACGACTCGCAGAAGGTGAGGTGGGGGAGCAGCAAATGTGGACGTGTTTTCACGTCACACGAAAATGAACAACAACAACAAAGAAAATGAGGGAAAATAACAAAGATAAAGAGGAAGGGGTGTAGATCTGAACTGACGCGCGTGCAGCTGACGTCACCAGATCTTCCCTCGCAGTCCCGTGTACAGGGGCTTGAGAGCTACCTACTACAGAGGCAATACATGAAGAGGGCAGGAGAGGTGAAGCACGTGTTGCATGAACCCACAACTCACACACCATGTGATTCATCAAACAGAATACGCACTGACTCTCGTTGAGATCAGTGTGTGTGTGTGTGTGTGCTGGTCGTGTCGTTGCTGTCTAGATTCTTCACTCTCGTGACAACAGCGGTGATACCGGTGTGGATGTATGTAGGTACAGTACAAGTGTAGGTAGGGTGGTTGGTGTTGATGGCGACGCATGCCGTGCCCGAAGTTACTAGCCAGGCATGGCCGCCACGACCAACGCAAGCCCACCCCAGAAAACAAAACAAAGAAGAAGAGTCACCCATACACCACACACACAGAGCACAGAAGAGCAATGCTGGTGATGTGTGTGGGACTGCTTCCTGCGTGTGCGTGTGCGCGTGTTTGAGCTCGCATAGCAAGCGGGACGATGAGGTGACGGAGCCTATACAGGCACGTCATTGTTCAAAGCATTCAATCTCTGACCGAGCTGGCAGAGTCTTGTGCTGAGTTGTGACTGAGACAGGTGCGCAGTCAGCTCATGCACAACCCACGACAGAGATAGCAACTAAATTGGAACAACAAAACAGATTCAGTTTAGGGCAGGGAAGGAGCACGACACCTTCCCCAACAACCATCACCACCTCTCCCTGAAGAGGAGAGAATGCTGCACACCCCATCTGAGCGCCAACAACAACAACAACAAAAAAGCTAGAGTGAATGAGGGTACATGAAAATCATCGGCGTGAGGTCAGCCTACAGAAAGACGTACAAGCAAAGAAACAGAGAGAGAGACAAAAGGCACCGGCGTGGGTGAAGACGGTGGCGTGCTCTCGATGAGGCTGTGGAGCGCATTTTGTGTGATGAGTATCTGTGCGGAGGAACTACTTCTGCCTCACTTGGCGGCGGCGCGATCTCGCTGACACTGCGAGTACATCACCGCCCGCCGCTGGGCAGCGCGTTGCTTCGCTTCCCGCATGGCGTCTGCATCTGCGCATTCCGCCTCCAGCTGACTGGTGAGGGCCGCCTTGGCATCCACCTGTGGCTCATCGTCCACCTCTTCATAGGTGGCGGCAAATTCACTCGGTCGGCCAAAAGGCTCCTCCACGGAGGAGGACGTTGTGGTGTGGGGCGAGGCCGTCATATCGATCCACCCCGAGCGCCGCGCCATCTCCTCAACCTCATCCCGCGCGTGGCTCATCCCTCGGTCGGCGAATACCTCGTGCGGGCCTACGGTCTGGCGGTGGCGCCGCGGAGGACTGCGGCTCAGGGCGCGGGGCTCGGAGAAGCGGCCGCCACCGGCCACCTTCATGGGAGAGGAGATGAGGGAGGATGGCCGTGCCGGGGAGGAGGCGCGAGGCCCGCAGCTCCATCGATCTGACCTCCGAGTGGAGGTGCGCGCCGATGCGGGCATAACGTTGGTGGTCAGGCGGCCATCGGCGGAGTGGCGTAGTTGTGTGTTATGCGAGTCCCTACCGGTAGAGCTCAAGCGGCGTTGGCCTTCACTATCCATCTCCGCCTCTGCAAGCTCTGGGGAGT
Organism: Jaenimonas drosophilae; assembly: GCA_030849065.1. Classification (NCBI taxonomy): domain Eukaryota; phylum Euglenozoa; class Kinetoplastea; order Trypanosomatida; family Trypanosomatidae; genus Jaenimonas; species Jaenimonas drosophilae. Next base: position 53,975 of record JASAON010001598.1, read on the forward strand.
TGTAGCGTGGCGTCGTGGAGAGACGGGGTGAGCGCATGCGCGTCTGTTGAGCCATCTGTGGCTCCATGGCAAGCGGGGAGGCGGCGGAGTTGCAGCCTCCGCGGAGGACCGTGGATGTGGGGCTCCACACTGACGACGACTCCGTCCGACGGCCGAAGCCTTGGCTCCAGACACGGCCACTGGCGCTGGGGCTGCTACACAAGCTTGGAGTCTGACGTTGTGGGCTACAGGACCGCAGGCGTTGGCTCTCGAGCTCATCCGAGTCTCCGGAAGCCATGCGTTGCATCGCCACCTCACCGAGGAGCTCCGACAGCACCGCCTCTTCGGTGCGGATGCGCTGCCGCTGGCTGCCACCTTCCGCCTCATCCTCATTCTCACTGGGTGGGCAAATCTCCGGTGAAGGGCAGAGGCGTCCCTCTCCTAGAGAGCACTGCGTCATGTTGAGGCTTGCGAGGGAATCCTGGCGGAGCATGGGGCTGAAGGTCCTGCTTGTGCCGCCGCCGAAGGTTGTGGAGGCGATAGAGGTGTTCCAGCGATCCTCGCGACTTATCGGTGCCTTCTTGCGTCGCGTGAGTGGGAAGTGTGGGCTGGCCGTATTCACTTCCTCCTCCATCAAGGCATCCCTCCCCGCCGCGCGGGGGGAGAGCTGGTTGAGTGGGGAGCCCGCGCCAAAGTATCCGGTGCGGAGAGTGCTGGCGAAGGAGGAGGCAAGGCTGTCGCGGCGGGAGAGGGAGGGGCTCCGTGGCTCCTTGGAGAGGCTCGATGTTGTGCTGGCCAAATCGCGCACGGTCATGGGCCGCGGCCGGCCGGAGCGGCGCGCTTCATCAACGGGCGGGGGGCTGAGGGACGACCGTTGGGGGACGTGATAGGTGGAGGACATGGATGCAGTAACGTACCTACACACAAGTTGTGCTCTGCTGTGCCAGCTTGGGCTCAAAGGGAGGGGAGGGGGTGGAAGATTGGTATGGGCGGTTGCTCGATTCGTGGAGTAGTCTGTGTAAGTAATCTAGGGCACCAAAGACACGCGTGTAGTGCGGAGGTGCGACCTCAATCAACTTGTGTGTACGTGGGGCAGCAAAAAAGAAAAAAAAGAAAATAGGAAGCACATGGAGAGCATAAACTAGTAGCACAACACACAACATCTCAAGTCAGGACCAGGATACACCAACCGTGTTGTACGTCGCCTTGGGTGAAATGAAGGTACGTGGCATACAACCACGACCACTCAGGTATGGCGTGGAAACACACGTTCCACCTCTATGGGGAAGATAAAGGTAGGTGAGGGAAGCAGGATTGTGGTGCGTGATGGATGGAGCTATTCAGTCGAGCTGCGGTGATGGTGGAGCTACGCAGAATGCTCAATGAATCGCACTCCAACCGCGCAGAGGGCGGAGGTGGTTCCGTGTGGCCCTCGACGTCCTCATCGGATTCCACCAGCTTCGTATCCGTCGTGGCGGGTGTTTTGGCTGAGATACGTGGCTCCACTCCATCTCCACCTGGAAGGGCACGTGAGGCTTCCAGACGCAGCTTCATGGCCTCATAACGCAGTCGTAGTTTTTCGTAGCGTTGCACGTTCACGTCCATGGCTCGCTTATGATCCACCTGGCAGGTGGTGAGGGCAGCCTCCCACATGCGCTGTTCTCGCTCGAGCTGCATGCGGAGTGTTTCCACCTCGCGAAGGGCATCTTGGTGATGAAGCTCCATCATCTCCATGTCCTCCAGCTTCTGCCGTGCACCCGCAACCTCCGCCAGGCTCACCTCCAGACGCTGGTCCATGGATCGGATGCATGCCTCACCCGTCGTCCGCAGCTCCCGCGCGCGACCGAGCTCCTCCTCGAGAGTCGTGGCGGTGGCCTGTGCCTCTGCTCGCATAGCCATCGCCTTGCGGAGTGAATCCTCCAGAATGTGTGCCTTTTCCTCCCATTGATCGCAGGCCGCCGACTTCTCCCGCAGTGCGCCGTGCACGCCTTGAAGGCTCTCACGTGATTCTCGGCGTGTCTCGGCCAATTCCTTTTCCAGCTCTGCCACCTGAAGCAGCAGCTCCTGCTGTTTGGGGGTTCGTTCCGACACGACGCGCTGGAAGGCAACCTCGGCATCGCGACGGGCTGCCTCGGCACCAGCCACTGCTGCATCTGCCTCCGACCGTATGCGCAGCTTCTCTTCCTCATACTGGGTCTTGAGAGAGCTGCGCTCCTTCTCGTACTCGTCGTGCCTCTTCGCGGCCTGCTGGGCCACCTGCATCTCCCGCTCCTCCACGCGTTGCTGAAGGAGATGGAGCTGCCCCTCAATCTCCATGTGCTGCTGCTCCAGATTGTGGCATTGCGACTCATAACCATCGCGCTCATCTTGCAAGCGACGCACCTCACGCTTCAGGTACTCGTTTTCGCGGCTCAACACCAGCAGCCGCTGATCATGTTGCTCAGTACTCAGCTGGTGCAGGGTATCCACGCACTTAAGCTGGCCTGCAAGCTCCTCATTCTGACGCGTGAGACGAGTGAGAGCCTCAAACAGCTTTACCTCTGCCTCCACAGCCTCTGCAGGCGTACGTGGCATGTGATAGAGGTAGGGAATGGAGCTGCTCTCTGTGTAGGAGGTGGTGGCGGTACGCAAGGTGGACGCGGTGCCGGGGTCGGTGTAGTGTGGCGGCACATGCGCAGTGGCGCGCTCCCCCCGCTGGGCCTGGGGCGGCTCCTCAGACGGAGCAGTTTGGATGGGCTCACTCGTGCTCGGAGTCGCGAGGGAGCTTCCCACTTCGGCAGAGGTGGTGTGGATGGCGGTACCGCGTGGGCTGGCATCGGGTATGGCACCGCCCAGACGAGGGCGTGAGTTGTCCGACTGCGACCAGACGTCCGTGGATGGGGTGCGTAGAGAGGAGGAGGAGCCTTCAGGAGAGGGCTCGCCCGCGAGTGGGCCGCTGCCGGAGTGGCGGCCAAGAATGGCACCGGAGCGCTCGCGGGGCTCACTCAGCATGCTGCTCCCGCGATGGGTGGTGGCGGTGGGTCGCAGAGGCAGCGTACGCTCCTGGTGTGGGAGGCTCATGGAGGTGTCATCCATCGTATCGGTGCCGCGGCGAGGAAGATCCACGTTGGGGCCTCCTTCACCTCCCACAGAAGCGGCAGTGGCGTCGTGAGTTGGGCTCGGAAGGGGATGCGCATCACCAGAAGAAAGCAAGACTGACGGGACCGACATCAAACTCCGCGTGGTTCCCCCAACCACATCTTGCATCGCATGGCCTCGTCCACGTGTGCCGTGTTGCTGAATGTAGAGCTGCAACCGTTGATTCTCCACGTTCAGGCGCTGCATTTGCACCCGCAACATCTCCCGCTCCTCACGCCACTGGCCCTCCTGCCGCTTGCGTGAGGCGTAGGCCTTGGCCCCATCCACGTATGCCCCGCGGAGGCCCTCCACCTTCTTGAGATCCAGCTGTAAGGCATCGCGCTCCTGCTGGACGGCCTGCAGTTGGCTCTCCACCTTGGTGAGCTCTGCGCGGTATTTGCTCACGACATCGCCACACAAGCTTCGAAGCTGCATCACCTCCGTTGGCGAGGCCCAGTGTGTTCCGGCAGCGTCGTGGGTAGGCGGCACAAGTCGCTCTCCTGGGTAGTAGTGATGAGGAACCTCACGAGGCTCCGGAAGAGAGCCGCCACTGTTGCTTGTGCTCGTGGTGGTGGTGGTGGTGTTAGGGCCAGCGTAGGCTCCATGTGGAGGGCCGTAGCGATGAAGGTCCTCGAGCCCCGCTGCACGACCTCGGAAAAGCCTGACGTCGGAGGATGGGGTGGCGGAGGGGCTCGTGGATTGCGTCATGGAGCTCTCGTCGAGCATCGTTGTGGAGGTGAAGGACTGATGTTGCAACATCCCCCCCTACGTGTGAGACGGTTGTTGTTGTTTATGCGGTTGCTGCGGGGTGATGCACCTACACAGAGATCTATGTGATGGCAGGTTCTATGCTGGCGGCTGAAGAAGTACTCAGGATACTCAGCTGCCGTACAAAGATGGTCGTGTTGGTGGAACCACCAAACAGTGTCTTCCTTCTGCACAAGAAGAAGGCGCACAGACGCTGAGGAGAGTGAAGCAAAGAAGAAGGAGAGCAACAAATCGGAGAGGGCAACGAGATGGATGAAGCTATGCCACGCAACGACGAGACGAGTGTGGTGGGCCATACACACACATGTCAGGACGCACAACCACATTCATTGGAAAAGACAACTCAACCATTCCGATCATCACATGAAGTCGGCCAACACGGCAGGCATCTTCACCGCGTTTGTGGCTCCGTCTTGGTACGTGTAGCGCACTTGAGAGGCCTTTGGCTTGGCAGTACTGCTGCTCTGAATTGCTGCTGCTGCTGCCGCTGTGGCTGCCGTTGGCGTCGTGCATGGAGCCACACGACGTGTTGTTGTGTTGGTCTTCTTCATGCCAAAGAAGGCCGCCAGAGAGGTTAGTGGGGCCGGTGTGGCAGCAGCCTCCTTCACGGGAGCCGCCACAGTGGTGGCTGGTGCATCACGCACTGCCGCTGCATTTGTGTGGGAAGTTGTGGCGAGGGTGGCCTCGGTGCTCATGGAGGCAGCCGTTGCCGTGCCAGGCGCCACTGCACCATCATTGGCATGCGCAGGCTGACCGACGTCTCTTGCTGCCGCTGCACGGCTCCGCGTTGCTGCCTGCTGCGCAATGATGTACCGCTCAATCTCCACCACCAGCATCTGCCGCACATCTTCACGCACGGTGAAGAATGGCTGCTTCGTCGCAGCATCGCGCCGTCCTGGGCGGTGCGTGGCGTCGGCATCCCCAAAACGTTGCTGACGGCCTTCCGCAGAGTAGGAAGCAGAAGCACCTCCACTGCCCCAGCTTCCACGTGGACGCTTGAAGCCAACCGGTGCGCTAGAGAAGGGCCGAATGAGCCCGCCTAAACAATCCACCTCGGGTGCGAGGCGCCACGACTCTTCACTCTCGCCCTCACCGCCGCCATGTGCGGGTGCGATCATCACTGCCTGACTTCGTGGCCGTTTGCGGTAGGTGAGGCCGTAGGCAACGTGGCGGGCCACCGACATCTCCAGCAAGTGCCTAACCGTTGTTGGGAGGGAGGCGATGGAGGCGATGGAGTGCGAGGGTATCTTTATGGAGGCATCGAAGAGGCAGCGGCAGAGCATCGGGCAGAGCTCCGCGGAGAGAACCTCGGCGGAGCTCATGAAGGCGTTGAGCTCAGCCCGACAGGCATCCTGCAGCCGACGAATGACGAGGGAGGACTCCGAGCTGAGGTGCAACAAACGAGCATGCTCCCTCGGGTACTGCAGCTTCTCCCCACGTGTTGTGCTGCTGCAGCAGACGTAGCAGTGAAGCGCGGTGATAGTGTTATATTGTTCGGCAAAAGGAATGAGGCTCGCCGCGCGCTGAAAGGCGGCCGTTGTGAGGAGGTCCTGCTCCGCAAAAGCGGCGGCGACCGAGGCGGATTTGGCCATGGAGAAGTCCGGGTAGCTGCGCAACGAGTAGTTATCAAAGAGTCCATCCAACAAGGATGCGGCATCGGGGCAGTCTCGGAGAACGTGGCTGAGATGAAGAAATCCGGCATCAACACGGAAGCCAGACACCACCTCCAGACCATGTGCGGGCAGTCGTGAATGTGTAGGGTTGGTTGATGATGATGATGATGTTGTATTTGAGGTGCCAATGACGCGCGCCGTTTCACGGGCCTTGCGGGCAGCCACAGCGGCTATGGCGTGTTGCGTTGATGCCTCCATCAACGCTTCGTAGTCCACGCCATAGACCTTGTGTAGCAGCTGAATACACTTACTCCGCTCTGGTTTGGTGAAGACGGCGTTCCACGCACCCCAAACATCCGAGCGCGCATCTTTGCTGTGCATATGACGCACCAAATCTAGCGCAGCCTGACGTGGTGTGGTGGCGGACGACGTTGTTGTTGTTGATGATGATGATGTGTTGGGGAGCAGACGCAAAAACTGAAGCGTGTTGAGGCAGCTCCGCACATCACCGCTACTGCAGCGCACCAACTCCGCCACAACGGCCGAATCCAGCTCCATCCCCTCCATCTCCGCAATCTGCTGAAGGCGGCTCTGCAGCCGTTGTGGGCGGATGGCGGGGAGATGGACGACGTTGTAGCAATGCTGCCGCAGTGGGCGCAGGGCGGGAACGTAGAGGTCGTTGCACAGACAAAAGACGGGGCGGTGAATATCTTGCTTAATGAGAAGTTGTGCCACGTTGGCGGAGATGCCATCAATTTCATCAATCACCAAACACTTGGGTGCCAACAAATGATCCATGAGCGAAGTTGGTGGCGCACCGCTGTCGGGTGGACGTTGGCCAACAACACGTCGCGCGCGTGCCCCTGATCCGCCCGCGGAGACGGCGGTCTTAATCATGGATTCAATCCGTGATGCGGTGCGCTCCACGCTGGCGTTGATCTCCATCACTTCGTACCCGCAGTGCGCGGCGAGAACATGAACGAGGGTTGTCTTGCCCACCCCAGGCGGGCCCGTAAGGATGGCGATGCGCTCCTCCGGCCGCAGGTCGCGTGGTGTGGCGTGTGCCTCACTCGATGCCCAACTTCTTCCAGCTGCACCATCGCCATCCTGTGCGGGCGGCGCATCAAAGACGGATGCATCCCACGACTTTAGCCACTGCAGCAGTTGCAAATTGATGGCCTCATCACTCAGGATATCACGAAAGGCACGGGGGCGGTACTTGCTCACCCACAACTGCTCCTCCACGGAGCTCCTCGTGGATGGAGGTGGTGGTGGCCGTTGTGCGCGCGCAATCTGCTCTTCTTGTGCCTCCGCCTTCAACGTCTCGAGCAGCTCCGCCACGGTGATGGAGCCGCCATCGAGCAAGCCAAGGCCCGCACCACGTGTGCGCGTGAGGCGGTCGTGAATCTCCCGACGACCGGCGAGCTCATCATCCTCATCGGCCGCATGCTCCGCCTCCTCATCTGCTCGATCCGCTGCCGTCACCCAGCGGGTAGAGCCATCATCTCCGCGAAGCATAAATGATGTGCCGTGAATAGGCGGGAATGCCAACACACCGCGAGAGGTGGGGTCGCCGCCCCCATCGGCGCGCTCGTCGAGCAGTGGAGAGGCGGCAAAGAGGCTGAAGGATGAGGTGCTCGTTGGGGATGCGGCAGATTCAATCGCCACATTCACGGCTAGCGGCGGAGGTGGCTGAACGAGGCCGGGATCGTTGGCGCAGGGGAGCAACTTCAGAAGATCATCATCTTCGTCCTCCACAAATGCATCGGCGTAGCGCATCTCGAGCTCGGCCGCCCGCCATGCCTCTTCATCATCCATGATGATTGATACGCGTTCTTATCCAGAGCAAAGAATGAGTGGTGTTGGTGCTATCCTCCTATCCGCATACACGGCGTAGTAGTCTATGTGTCTGAAGAATGTGACGTTTATGGATGTGTATGGATGTTTCTATAATGTGTGTGTGTGTGTGGTTATGTGGTTGTGTGTGTGGTTGTGCTTTCTTGTCTCGATCACCAACACCGTTGTTCGATCCAACCACAACGAGGTTGGATCTTCATCACAGACATCAACACGAAGAAACAACAAGAAGGGAGGTATATGTGGTGTTGTGTCCTTGACGCAGTCTTTGCAACATGCAACAGATGCAGCACAACAATCAGAAGTGATAAGAAATGATTGATTGGATCTTGTGATGGAGCAAACACACAACACGTGAATAGCCCAAGCGACCTCATACTTGTCGGGTACTCACTGCAGCTCCGCAGCAGGCACACCAAGTGCGCCGAGCGTTGCCACGAGCTCCTGCATCTCTGGCTCGAAGTCATGTGCCCAGCGACGTGCATCGATGTTGGCTTGATGAAGACGGAGCTCCTTCAACGCCGTTGTGCCAGCGGAGATGGCGGCGGGCAAATCCACGCAAGCGGCATCCTCCTTCGCGGCGTTGTAGCTCGCGTGGAGCACCGCGATGGTGGCGCAGAGGCCGTCAAAGACATGTGCCGTGACGCGCTCGTTGAGTTCTGCCGCAGTATCGTCGTCCGCCGATGCTGTGGCGGCCGTTGCCGCTTCCTCCTCCTCCAGCCGACGCAGACCTTCGGCGTGCAGTGATTGAAGCACCGCCTCTGCCGTTGATGTTGCCGATTTGGTTCGCAATGGCGTCGTCTCCTGCTTGATGGCGTGGCTCCGCAGCACCTCTGCCGGTTTTGGCGCAGGACCACGACGAATGATCTGCAGGACCTCCTCCATGTTGAGGTCTTGGATGGCGCACAGGTATGGATCGCTCTTATCTTGCAGAAGGCTCTCCAAACTACGCTGAGAGCGTGTGTTCGTGCGGAGCGTGGGGAGATGCATCGGCCCTCGGCAGCCGAGTGATGCTGGCGCAATGCGGCCATCTCGCGACGATGTACGCATGGAGCACCACGTTGATAGAGGGGCCATGGACACGTAGGCTGATGGAGCACAGCACATGCCACAAATGGATGAGACGCCAATGCGGCGCACCATCAGCAACGCGCTGGACCACCTCTTCATGTTCGTTCCGCAGCTACACCATATTTGCCATGACAAGCAAGCAAGAAGACGGAAGAAGATGAGATATCACACCATACACCGGAGGTATTCACACCACATTTCAAACAAGAAACCAAACAGAGACCAGATGATGTGAGGAACAACTCCCCCCAGCAGCACAACGACAACGTACAAGAGTAGTACGTGGATGCCAAGAGATGTGTGGGAAAGATACAGACCCTCCTACACCTCTTCCTTCACCCACAATGTAGATCTAGCGCACACGCATGCGTGAGGTGGGCTGTTGCGTTTGCGACCACACAACAACAACAACACACGCACACTCTAGTCAGCTTCCGAAGTGCTCTATAGTCCGGGGCAGGCAACGTTGAGGTTCTGGGAGAGCTCCCCGAATGCATCTCGCACGCTCTGCCGCAGCGATTGTTGGCGCGCACGCAGGTCGGAGAGGCTCACGTCCCAACGCCGACGCTCATCTGCTGAGGTGTGCTCCGCCCGAGTGCAGCGCTCATCCACCACCGCCTGAATCATCTTTTGATGCGCAGCGAGAAGACGGTGGACGTGTTCGAGGGCGGGCTGCACCACATCTACACGAATGCCATCGGCGGTGGCGTACGTACTGCTCGATGGCCCCAACGCACATGTGCGGAGTGAGGCCGCCGCGGATTCCTCCCACGCCGCCAGTTCTTCGCGTAGATGCTCCGCCAGCTCCGCCTGCCTATCATGAAGTTGGCGCTCGTGGGCCACGCGAGAATCACGCTCCGCTTGCAGCCACGCGAAGATATCTATCTGCGCACGTTCATGTTGAGCGGCATCGCTACGACGGCCATCTTCTTGTGTGCGTAGCTCTTGACGGAGGAGCTCCACCTCGGCGGAGAGTGGCTCGATCTCCTCACGCATCCATCGCGCACGCTCGTGCCTCCACCACTGTTTGGATTCATCCTGCCATCCATCCTTTATCTCCTTCACAGATGCCACACACTCATCACGCAAGCGACGCAGGCCGTTTTGGTGCTCCACCTCGCGTTGCGTGGCGGTGCTGAAGCGGAGTTGGTCCTCCTCGGCCAGCACCGCACGCGCCGCAGCGCGCAGATGCAGGTCAAAGGCCTCTTCGGAAGAGAAGTTGATGGGCAGATGCAGTGGCAGAGATGTTGTTGTTGGTGGTGGGGGTGATGGCCCTGCGACGACGCCACCACCCACTCTTGTTGTTGGTGTTGTTGTGGCAGTGGCACATGGATACAGAGCAGCGGCGGCCTCCTTCGTCGGCGAGGAGCGATGTTGCGTGAAGAGGTCGCGGGAACATTCCACCGACGATGCATCCACGCGCATGACGTGGCGGAGCTCATCCTGAATAACCTCTCGAAGGTGGGGGAGGAGCGCGCGCACCACACGCCGCTGCTCCTGCGGGGTGGCGTGGCGCAGCGCCTCCTCCATGGCGCGAGGCTCTATTGGTGGTCGGCGATGCGATGGCCGGAGAGATGATGATTCATCCTCGGTTGTGCAGCAGCTGGAGCCGCTCCACTGACTGTGGCTGCCACCGTATTGGTTCCGACCGCGACGTGATGATGTGCTGTGTGGTGCCATGAAGGATGCCTCCATCTTGGCCGCCCACTGCCGCCATCGATGCTCGAGCCGATCTTCCATCGCGTTGAGGTCCTTCCGCACCGCCACGCACACCTCCACGAGACCTTCGCGCAGCTCATCCAGGCGCTGCTCCTGACGACGTTCCAGCTCACACAGCTTTAGCTGCCACTGACGATGCATCAGTGAGAGGCTGGTGGCCTCATCGGCCTCCATCCGACGTCGCTCTGAGGTGGTTGGGCGGATGTTCTTGTGTTGCTGATGATGATCTCTCTCATCAGCATCATCATAATCTTGTTCAGTGGCAGCAGCAGCAGCGGGGGATGGTGGAAGCGCAGCAACAGCTTCTACGAAGGGCATGCCACGTGGATGGCGAGTGGGGCGGCTTCCGCCATGGGTAGGATGATCATCATCATCAATCTCGGGGGATGCACCCATGCCAGATGCTGAATGATCTTCCGCCACGGGCTCATCCAACATGGATCTATCGGTGCGCGTGGAGGTCGCGGCGAGCAGGCGTCGGCGCAACTCCTGCGTGGATGCCGCCGCACCACCACCGCCGCCACGTGGAGCTCCTCCGCTAGTGGATGAGATGGCAGAGAGGTCTTCGCGTTCTCGCACCACCGCACGAATGCGTTGGATGATCTCTTGCAGCCCCATCTCTTCCTCCTCATCCATGGAGTCCTTCACGGGTGCCTCACCACCACGTGGATGTGCCACAACATCATCATCACGAGCTGAAAAGGAGGATAATGAGCTCCTCATGATGTTTTTCTCATCACCACTCTTGTGGCGCGGTCGTGGTGGAGCAGAGGTTGGCCGTGGTCGTTGCCCATCATCACGGCCTGCACGCACCGCTCGCGCCGATCGATGGCGTGCGTGCGGGCTGACGCTGCAGCTCGTTGTGTTTTGGTCGGTACTTCGTCGTCGGAAGTTGTACGTGGTTCGAGCAAAACCTTCATCACCGGTGCATGCGCTACTTCCACGGCCATCACCTGCAGGAGCTGAGGTGCTGCGCCTGGTCTTGCCTTGCGGAGATGATGATGATGATGCACGCTGATTGCTCCCACATCGACGTGGTGAGGTGGTGTTGCTGCTACTTTGGTGGGGATGTGCGCCGTCAAAGAGGCCTTGGCAGACCTCACAGTAGGATGCCATCCCACAACAACTGAACCGATGGAAAAGAAAGAAGGAATGGAGAGGATCTGAATGAAGATACAAGAACGAAGATGATGTTGTGAATGTGCTCAGGAGAAAGAAAAGTTGGTGTGTTTGGTTGCGGATGCAGCGTTGGTGATGAGAGAGACGAGTGCATCGGTGGCTGCACACGCTTTATGCAGCAGCGGCACGCAACGTTGAAGGTAGGGTGGCCATCCATCCATCATCTCTCTTCATCCTCACGAACCCAACCAGGAACAGAGATGATTTCACCTCCTGGCAGCACATAGGCGGATAGCGATCCACCGAACTCACAGCCGTTGCAGATGCCAACAACATTTGGATAGCGTTGCAGCCCTCGACGTGCATCGTGTCCGAAGACCACGTTCATGCCGCGGAGCTCCTCATTCACGAAGAGTTCCGTGTCATGGAGCTCGCTCCATACCGCCGCCCACGGCCGGCCGCACTTCTCCGTCTCGATCGGCACGAGGGTGGAGGGGCCACGTCGTTGTGCGTCGAGGCGCAACACAATGGCATCCGCATCTGCTCGACGAAGATCGCCACCATAGTGCGACTGGAGCTCCTCCATGGTGCAGAGATTGCGTAGTTTTGTGGCGCAGTGCTCATCCTGCTCCGCCAGTGGCAGTGTGGGATCCAGCCCGGCATGTACCACCACCAGCTGATGATCCGGCACCAACAACACATGTGGCAACGCACGCAGAAAATGATGCACGTCGGGTGGGCACGTACACGCCAAGGTGTAGAGAGAATCCATTCGTTCCTTCTCACTGAATTCGTTGTTGTTGCGTATCTTCTCCAGAAACTGCAGCAGCGTGAGCTCATGATTGCCCATGACGCCAACCGCGCCAATCTCCATCATCAAACGCACCACATCGAAGGAGTGCGGCCCTCGATTCACCAAGTCACCGAGGAAGATGCACACATCGCGGCCAGGAGGAAGGTTGGCTCCTGTAGGACGGAAGTCGGCGCGGGTGTTGCTAAAACCAACACGCGTGAGGAGTGCGCGCAGCTGTGCCAGACATCCATGCACATCATCCACCACGACCAATCGTGTTCCCGGAGGAGAGGGTGGCAGCGTCTCTACGCGTATGCGTGGGTGTTGTATAATGAAGGGAGCCTCCTCCACCTCCTTGCTCGTATGCATCATGCTCCTTGTGGTCGTGGCCCTCCTCACACACATCATAAAAGAAGAGGAGAGAAGAGGGCGGCGCAGAGATCTCATCACGAGGGCTGAGGCGCAGCACCTCTCGTCTGTACGAAGAAGACCAGTGAAAAGAGGGATAATGATGATGATGATGAACGTGTATGTGTGGTAGGAAGCAGTAGCATCGTTGAGAAGTGAAGTGAGATGCGTTTTCACGCGCGCACACACACACACACTCCTAAATCTTGGGTGTGTGTGGTACCTCCGGCAGCGTCAGCACCTCCCACGATGGGAGGAGGAGGGCGGAGAGGCCTCCGCCATAGACACATCCTGAATCCAGCCCCACCGCAAACTTGTGTTGGTTGAGCCTGCGCTTCGCATCGTGGCCGTACACCACAGTTGTCCCACGCCACGTTGGGTGGCATGTGGTGGTGCCTGCTCCACGCACGCCATCTTCATCACTCTCCTCCTCCTCCTCCTCTTTCTTGTGTGCGTGCTTCTTGCTGGATTCATCCATCGCCTTGCTGCCATCATCCACCGCTCGCGACCACACCGCCGACCATGACTTGCCGTAGTCACGCTTTTCCAAGCACACGTACATGGATGAGATGGAGAGAGGCTCGGGCATCTCTGCGCCGTGTTGTTTCTTCTTGTTATACGTCTTGCGCTTCATGAGTTGCCGCATGCGGGTGACGGCCTCAGCGTGCTGCTCCTCCACGGGAAGGCTGGGATCCATGCCGGCATGCACCACCGTCACCCGATGTTGCGGGATGGAGATGATGTGGGGCAGCTCTCGCAGGTATGCCTCCACATCTGCTGGGCAGCTCTGTGCGAGCTCCATGAGTGAGCTGGCTTTATCCTTGTCGGAAAGCGGCTCACCACGACGTATCTTCTCCATCAGCCACAACATCTTCGCATCATGATTGCCCACCACACCAACGGCACCAACCTCGCGCAGATAGCGCACCACTTCGAAGGATGCGGGGCCCTTGTTTATCAAGTCGCCCACCATCACAAGTACATCTCCGCTCTCAAAGTTCATCATCTCATCCTTGCGTGGCCGTGTCGGGTTGGGGACGAAGTGAATCTTGTTGAGCAAGTTGGTGAGCTCCACGAGACATCCATGCACATCGCCAACAATGATAATGCGTGCCGCGCTCGATACGTGGAGTGTTTCCACGCGAACTTTGGTCGGTGACTCCATCAGGAAGCAAAACACCTAACAACAACAACAACAACAACAACAACAGAAGAACGAAAGTGGTGGTGATGAAGTTGCCCAGCGACGCACATTCACTACGATATGATGAAGATGCAGATGATGAGAACGATGCCCAACCAACAAAATGCACATTCCACGCTGTGCCACCTCTCGCCATCATCCATTATGCATCGCGATACACGAGAGCAGTGAGGCATCCACGCTCGGCCTCCGCGGCCAATCGAAGACGGTGCTCCACCGCCGTGGAGGCCTGCTGCAAGCGACGAAGTGCCGCCAACATGTCGCTACCACTCGGGGAGCCACACCGCATTTCCTCTGCAGCACCAATAGATGCAAGGGTGAGCACCTCCTCACCTCGAGGGGAGATGGCAAACCGATGATGATCCTCCCCCGGCAACATGGACGCGGCCACGTATTGCATCGCCGCAACAGCCGCACGCAGCTCCATCACCTCCGCTGGCGGGAACCTCTCTTCCTCCTCCATCATCGTCGGCTTGGATGAGGAGGGTGGTGTAGCGCGCGAGACCTCTGACGAGTGAATCGGCCCATCATGCAGCCGCCGCTGATGCCTCACCGGCGTCTGCCCCTCTCCGCCACCGAGCGAGCACACCTCGAAGAGCTCCTCCGGCCTCGCATCTCCACGCATCATCATCGCATCACCACCATCTCCCGTCATGGTTGCTCGAGCGAGCAAGTGTTGCATGCGGTGCATCGTGTTGGCATCCGCCACACCAAAGGAGGAGGAGGGCCACAGCGATGGCAAGCTTTGGCTGCTGCTGCTGCGTGGTGAGATGGGTGTTGGCATCTCGTCGAGGAGCTCTACATCGTCATTGGGATACGGACGTGGAGGTGATTCATCATGGGCATGCTGATGATGACGTTGATGCTGATGAGGCACCTCATCGGGATGGATGCTGGATGAGGATGGAGGTGGAGGAGAAAATGATGATGTTGCGGGATGAGGAAGCACGCGATTGAGGTCCTCCTCAAGCTCCGAGACGTAGTGCGCATAGCGGAGGCATCGCTGATGCTCGTCGCGGCACTGCTCCTTGGCGCGAGCTGCATCGCGATGTGCTGCCGCGAATGCCTCTCCACATCGCTGGAGCATGCACTGCAAGACGGAGGAGAGTAGGCGATGTGTTTCACTCACAATGGCTGCCAACGAGGGCGGCTGACGCCGTTTCCATGCGAGGAGCTGCTGCTCCACCGCCACAATGCGCTGCTCCACCTGGAGCGCACGTTGTAGAGGAGGAAGCTCCTGCGAGGATGAAGATGCCATTGACGTGTTGTTGTTGTTGTTGTTGTGCGGTGTGTGTGCCCCCAGCTCATGCCCACATGCCTTCATCATCTGATGCAGCTGCCGAACCTCTTCCGCGTTGTTTTCCCACATGTGCTGGAGCCGCTGCATCGATGCGCGCTCCATCACCAACCACTGATCTACCCGCATCTCCAACACACGCAGAAGCTGACGGGACTCCTCCACGAAGGGTTCCACCATCTTGGCAAGCACGGATGAATGAGCAGCGCCATCATCATCACCATCACAGACATCAGCATGATCAGGGAAGAGTTGTTTGGGGGTGCTGCCAGTGATGGGCCGTGGAGCTCTTTCGTGTGCTTTTGGATCTCCTGTTTGTGGCAGATGCGGAGGAGTGTCGGGCGAGGCTAGGTGTGGGGGCGGAGATACATCATCATCATCATCATCCTCACCATGGTCCTCCCCCGCTGCTTCTTCGCGATGCTCGTTATGGATGGGATGTGGTGAGCACCGTTGCTCCACCTGTTCTGGATGCAGCCCTCGACTACCACCCACACTAACCACATGGGAGGACTCATCACCATTCATCATCTTCAGCACTTCTGTTGTTGGTTGTGCTGCTGGTGAATCCGTCGTGGGGGTCCCACGATCATACGATACGTTGATGCTCAACGGGCCATCCATGCCGTTAGCACACACCTCCATCATCTTGTGTGGTGGCGCATGTGCCGGCGGAGGTGGAGGAGGTGCGGTGAGCGTGAGAGGCCGTGTGGCAGTAGCAGTAGCTGATGATGATGATGATGGTCGTGGTGGGCTGTTGGTGTTGCATCGATGGAGTTGGTGAAATGGAAGGACAAAGTGATCGAGAACCCGTGAGGCCGCAAACATGTTTTCCGCACGTCGCGTGGCACGACTTGACGCGGATGCGATACTCCGCTCCTCCACTCCTTCTCTTCGCGCCATCATCTTCACCGCCGTACTGAGCACTGCCGCATTGGCTGAGTCGTAGCAGTGGTCGCTGCGTGTTGCGGCCACCAACGTGAGCAGAGAGCAGGACCTCCTCCTCGTGGAATCAATGAGGTCCACCACCACCTCATCTGCACCCACGTCACTCATTGGTGATGATGATGAAGCACCTCCATCAAGATTTGGGCTGCTTTCGGTGAGGTGTACGAAGATGTGTTGTGCGTAGGATGATGCGTCCTTGTGCTCGACCCCCTCGACCTGTGGGCCGCAGAGATCCCACAACTTCCAAACCCCACACCCAACCTCACCACGCACGAGCAGCGTCATGAGGATGTGGCTGATATGTTCTGGAGATGCAGCACGTGGACGAACCCACATCATCTTCTCATCATCCTGGCCATGCTCCTCATTCACATTGGCGTGTGCCGTCCACGTTTGGGCATGCGAGAGAGCCTCCGCCACGACCTCTTCCACCTCCAATAAGCTTTGGCAACACACGTAGCGCGTGGCTGGGATATCGGCACCATCATCCATAAAACAACCACATCGAGAGCGAGGGAGCTGTGAGGATATCGTGGCAGAAGATGGCACATCTGTTTCATGTTCGTCGTCATTGCCATCGCAGAGGCCGGAGAGAAGATCCACGGCTCGATGCCGCCGATCGCGGGAAGCGAGGCGCGGTGGCAATGTGGCCTGGCCCACCTCCACCACACTCAAGGCGACGCTACGTACCGCATCCTGCGCGAGGAGCTCTTCCACCACCGCGGCGAGGAGGCCACGACGTTGCGGCGTTGATATCTCCAACGATGATGATGATGGTAGCGGATGTACGTTTCCAAGAAGGGTAGCGGTCTTGCCCGTTCCTGCGGCCCCGACAGCGTAAGTGAGTACCTCAGCCCCGGTGTTTGCATCACCGTGAAGAAGTTCTTGTGCGATGATGTGTGCGAGGCCGTGAAGCATCTTTTCCCCACCTCCCTCGCCCTCGATCGCCACCAACTCACTCCGGGCAACAATGGGGGTGGCGGAGCGATGAAGTAGTGCGAGGCCCGCGGCAACGGTGGCGCCCGCCACGCCATCCATTCGATGGCGCACAACACGCATGCCGCTTCTTCGGTGGCGATTTCGATCGGCGGAGGAGCGGCTGCTTGACATGGTGAGGGCCACCACCGTCCTCGTCGGCACGCGCTGCTCCGCCGTGGTGGTGGAGGTGCTGAGCTCCATGCGCCGTGAATGCATCAAGAACACATGAAGCAGAGACTAACGCGTACCTGATATATATATTTTTTTTTTGGTTGATGATGATGATAATCAGATGATCAATCTAAAAGTGTGTGTGTGTGTGTTGTGTTGTGTTGTTTTGTGTTGTGCGTAATTGGGGGGCTAAATGTGAAGAGTAAAGACGGGAGGGTGGCTGACGTGTGCGAAGCGCATCATTCAACGAGGAGTGGCATCAGTGCCGAGCACAACGGTATCATAGTTTTGTATTCTCCGACGATGGCAATGCTGATGGTGATAACGTTTTTTTTTCTCTCTCTCTCTCTGGGCAGGTGTGCTCTACGGCCTTGGGTGCGATCCATCATGTAGATGGACCACCGGGCAGGAGGGTGTGCAGTGGGAAGAACGCACGGAAACAAAAGTAAAGGAGGCATTGAGATTGCTCGAACACGCGCATGGCCATGTACGTCACTCTGCCATCCAACACCTCTATCCCGTCGTGCTTCATCCATCACCGACGAAATCCAAACAGCCACCATCATCCATAAGCCTCGTAAAATAATAGAAAAGCAAATAACCAAGGAAGACCATTGTGGGTGCATGCTGCGTGCGCGTGCTGCTGTTGTTCTTCTTGTTGTCAGCTGACCATGTGTGTGTGTGTGAAGCAGCAGCAACCCACATCGATATAGAGGAGGGCATGATGAGGAAGGACGGTTGTGTGGCAAGAGGGAGGCGGCGCACGCAGCATCACGAATGGGGCTGCACGACGACTTAGGCCGGGTTCCACGGGTGGCCCTTCTCCGCCGTCACCTTGATGAGGAGCTCAACGTAGGCCGCCTTGGCGTCCTCGGCGCTCATCCCCTTGCGCTCGTTCCACGCATCCCACTTGGCGCGAGACTCGAGCTGCACCGCCCAAGGCTGGGTGCCCTTCACATCACCCTCCGTGGCCTGCTTGTAGAGGGAGTAGAAGGCCAGGCGGGTGGTGCTGTCAAGCTGCACAGGGCCATCAGCGGGGAGGGAGCGAACGTGCTCCACGGCAGCATCGAAGTGGGCGGCAGACATGATGAGTGTTTTGTGTGTGTGTGTGATGAGTTGGGAGATCTAACATGTGCAAACAAGTATGAGGAAGAGATGATGCAGGTGGCTGAGAGCCATGATGTAGGGCAATAGCAGGAGAAAAGGGGGGAGTGGGGCACCACCAAAAATATCCATTCCAGAGGAGTATTCGAGCACAAATCCATTCCGCCTCCGTACAGCAAAACCATCTGCACCCAGGCTGGGCGATGCGGGGCATCCGCGCTGCGACCGCGTAGCGCGGCTGAGTCCTCGTGGAGGGGGAGAAAGGTGGGTGAGATGTGCGTGGCCGCCGTACTCATCGAGGAAACAACCCAGCGAGAACATAGATAGCGACGACGACGCATGGAAGAAAAAAAAATGGAGCAAAAAAGATGAAGTTGATGGCGGTAGTGCGGGTAAATGAACCGAAGATTGCCGCATGGATTCATTGCTCATCAGGAAGTTGGCTGAAGCGTGCCATGCGGAGTATCACATCTCCCCTTCCCAAGCGATGGAGCGGCGCGGTACACCCCATGTATGTGAAATGATGTAGCGCAAGAAAAAAACAGCAATCAGGAGGTTGATGAGTGATGATGGCTCATGGAGCTCACGACACATATCCTACAGGCACAGGTACTCAATACCAGTCAGACGGTTGCCCTTATAAATCACCGTCTTTGTACGATCGACCAGATCGCACTTCCACAAGTTGCCGTTGATGTCAGTGACGTACATGAAGCGACGAAGATCATCATCCGATGCAGCACACTTCACTCCACTGTGGCGGGCAGCCGTCACCGCCCACGTCAAGGCGATTGTTTCATCAAAACCATTCAGCAGCATCTCAGTCTTGCCCAATGTTGGCACGCCATTGGCGTTGTACGAGAGTGTGGCGCGATTAAGGCTATTGCCGCCCTTGGAGATATCACCGCGATCCGTCCAGTAGAGCATGTTCTTCTCGTGGTCGAGCAGCAGATCAATGGGCTCGGGGAGGTTGTTGCGCAGAGTCGTCACTTTCTCGGCATCGAGCATGCCCTCCGTTGCCGGAGTTGCCACACCAGCTGGAACGTTGTTGGTGGCGAAGAGGTACGGCACGGAGAGTATAACGCCCTTTCCGCCCTTTGAAGGCCCCTTGATTGTCAGGAAGATGAGATTGTGCGCCTCATCGAGGGCGATTCCAACGAAGGAGCGGCACTTATCAGCGTCGGAGTTGGGGAGGATGGCGGAGCGATCCTTGTTGGTAAACTCATCCTTCACAATGTCGTGTGCGTGCAGCAGTGGCACGAGCTCGGTGGAGCGGATGTTGTACTTCCACACACGATGACCTTCACGATCACAAAAGAAGAGATGACGACGGTCGTTGGTGATGGCCAGTTGCTTCAACGTGGTAACGAGCTCCATGAGGTTCGTCTTCACCGGGGCAGAGCTGCCATCGGCGTGGAGGAGGTGGGCGGGGAGGCGAAGGGGCACACGCTTCACGTCGGCAGATTCGCCAGCAAAGAGCTTCCCGAAGCTGAGGTGCCCGTCGTGCGCGTGCCAATCTCCGCCATCCTTCTCAGTGGGGGTCTTGTGTGCCCGGCCCATGTTTGTCCAGTACACCACAATATCCTTCAAGTCCTTGGAGGTGCTGTACTTGTGGAGGTCCAGTGCGACGCCGTCTGGGTTGTCGCAGCACTGATCCTTGCAGAGTACCGTCAAGTTACTGCCATCGGTGTGAATGAAGTTGACTGTGTTCTCTTCCAAATCGAGGAAGACGAGTCCGCCTGCCGGCTGCGTGGATGCCATGTTGTTGATGGGTATTTTTGTGGCGGTGTTGGTGATGAATGAATAGAAATAAGCAAGAAACCCTACAAAGATGGTATGTGTGTGTGTGTTGTTCGTTCGTTTTTAGAAAGTGAAACGTGGAAGAGATTGGCCCAATGAGGAAATTGGAGCTGTGTAGGTTCGTGATCCGCAGTGTGTGTAGCTCCACCTGCCATCTCAGCGGCGGCTACTCCATGGAGCGGTGTTTATGGCTGGGTGATATAGTTTCAAGAAGTTAACCTCTTTCTCACGACGTTTATGGAGAATAGAGCATGGGTGGACGTGGGGACGAAGAGGTGGAGGGCACAGCGCAAGGGGTGGTGTGTGCGTTGTAGCTTAGCGGTGTCAGAGGATACCTCTGCTTGATCAGTTGCTCCCCTCCCCAACTCATGTTGTTGGGGGGAGCGCATCCACACGCCAAGCAACGCAATTCTCCAGACCTTTGGCAAAAGGGCTGTGCCAGCCACATGCACGAGGGAGGAGGAAGATGCTTCATGAAAAAAATATATCCTCACGCTCTTTCCTGAGTCCATCTCCTCCACCCATACTCAGCCGCTCCCCGCACAAAAGTGGAACCCCGTGGTTCGTAATAAGCACACGACTAAATCAGGTTGGGAGGTACGTGTGTGGTGTATGTGTTGCTGGAAATTTTTTGTGTGTCGTTTCTTTGGAAGAGCTGTGTGGCTCTGCCAAACCCACCATCGTTTCGTTGCTCCAATCTCAGTGCACTCTCCCACCAGAAAAAAAAGCCCTCCATTGGTTTTTTTTCACTTCCCCCCCACTTGATTCACCATCATGCAGCGGTCCTTTTCCTTCAGCACACCTACAAGAGGGGGGACAGAGGCAAATACACCTAACGGAAAAACTTCGGAAACGTATATCGAACATAAAACACACTAACACATCCTCTCTACGTGCTCACACAACAAGCGCCCGTCGCTTTGTGACGCTCTGGAGCATTGATCGCCTCCACTACAACACATCCAAAAAGGGAGTCGATTTCTTCAGACCAACATGTATGTTGTTGTACTCACCGCCACACTCGAGCACACCAAAACAAGCAGAGAGGGAGAGAACAAGAACAAGAGAGACAACAGGTGCGCATCATCGCACCCGCTTTGAATGAATCTCTCGTATTGCATTGGGAGAACATGTCGTCGTACATCTTTTCCCCTCCGTCCGCCGTCCTTCTCTCCCGTCGAGGTGGCCTGAGACCCTCTACGCGGCAGAATGGAACCACTAGGTAGCATCCACGCGCGGAGTGGCCCGGCAGGTAGCCGAAATCGACGAGATCAGCAAAAGGTCAGCGAAGGTGGAGGCAGTGGGAGGTTGATGTGAGAAGTACAGTCCCCTCACGTGGGCAGCATTGACGAAAACAAGGCCATTGATGTATGTCGCAGCCGATGGCCTCGCACAAGAACGCCCATGAGGGGAGAATACTTGGATTTTAGTCGTGAGGTGCGGAGCAAAGGAGAGAACGGCATCCGCTGCCGCCGTGAGATGGGTCACTTACAAGGGTAGAAGGCCCACCCAATAAAAATGTTTGTTTGTTTGTTTGTTTCGTTCGTTGTTGGGAGGAGGAGAAGCAGCCCGCGTTGATAAATTTGCGTGTGTCCCACAAACGTCACACTTTTGTATTTCTTTTTTTTTCTTTGTTTGGTGCGATATTTTTTTTCTGTGGTTGTTGATGTTGTGCTAAAAAAAAAGTTTTCCGTGGCTGTGGTTCTCAATTTTTGTGTGCTTCCCCTCCATAATCCCAATGAAAAAAAAGAAAGCACTCCCTCTCTCTCCGTCGCACACAGCATCTCGCCTCTACTTCAAACAAAGAAAACTCGTATACAGGTTTGTTGTTAGCCTTGGCGGGGGTGGGTGGGCGATAAGTGCGTACAGAGTATATAGGTTCATCGTGGGTGGGGAACACGCCCTTCACAGAAGAGAGATGAGCTGCGACCCAACACGCCACAACAAATGAAAACAAAAGAATCTTTTTTGGCTTCGCGCGCGCGGGAGAGAGGGGGGAGGGAGGAAGCTAACCAACGATAACGAAGCAAGCTAGTTTCTTCTTCTTCTCTTTTTCGTGGAAAAGCCTCCTGTTGCGCAAAGGCTCATCCATGGCTGTCCGTGTGCTCCCAACAGGCTTTACCCCCCTAGCAGATGCCTCGCCAAAAGAAAACAACAACAAGCACGTATGGCCAGGGAAATAAAAGAACCGAAAGTGGTGCCCAGATGGGATGGATAGGAGCGGTGACAAATGAAGAGCACCGGCCCACTAACCCTCATCGTGGGACCACTCTCTTCCATCACTTCCCCCGAACCCCCGAAAAATAGAAAAAGGAACAGCACATCACATGAACCTCTCTGAACATTGTGTCGAAGCCAGACAAGAAGATGGACTGCTGCCAACAGCGGCCAGTATGACATGAACTACTAAGAGCCCCGTACCGCGTCCCAAGTTGGCAGGGTTTACCCGTCGGCGCACCCATTGGCACTCACATGCAAGTAGTGTGGCTTCTACGCCTCTTCCTCCTCCACCTCCTCTTCGTGGGAGTCTTCGGCGGCAGCTGGGGCCTCCTCCTCCACGGGCTCCTCGACAACAGGCTCCTCCTCCTCCACGGGCTCCTCGGCAACAGGCTCCTCCTCGGCCACCTCGGGCTCCTCCACAGCAGGCTCCTCAGCAGCTGCCTCGGGCTCTTCCTCCTCCACGGGCTCCTCATAGGGAGTAGGCTCGTCGGCAGCGGGCTCCTCGGCCACCTCAGGGGCAGCCTCCTCCTCCTCCTCCGGGGCGGCGGGCTCCTCGGCGACGGGCTGAGCAACCTCCACCACCTCCGTCTGGGGCTCCTCATCATCTAGCTCGAACTGCGGGGGGAGGCTCTTGATGAGCTCGGGGGCCAGAAGCTCGGCGCAGTCGTTGGCGTTGGAGGCGTTCCACCCAACATTGCGGCGGATGACCTTGGCCACAACGGGGGTGTAGGTCTCTGCCTCTACTTCCTGCACTTCCTCGCCGGCAGCAACCGCCTGCTTGTGGTGGCGAGCACGGCGGGCAGCACAGGCAACGAGGCACTCCTCCACGAACATGGCACGAACCTCCGTTGCGAAGCGCAGATGGAATCGCTCCACGGCCGTTGAGCTACGGGCGGTCTTGAGGTCATTGCGGCGACGCACCACCGTCTGGTTGGCGGGGTGGTTGCGCTTGTTGCTGAGCTGGGGCTTCTCCACCACCTTTGTGCTCTTGCACCACTGCGTAGAGCCGGCGGCAGCAGAGGCAGGGGAGGCCTGGTGGCGCTGTTGGATACGCTGGCGCTCGAGGTACTGCAGGACGGACTTGCGGTCAGCATCGCTCTCGCCCTGAGTGAGCTGGCTCACAACGCGCTGGATCTCGGGCATGCACAGCATAACGAGCTTCTTCTCGTAGAGCTCCACGAGATCGCCCTCTAGCGCAGCGGGAAGGGCTATCACGTCCTCACCCACCAGGATGTGGTACCTGGGCTTCACAACAGGGGCAGGGGAGGCAGAGCGGCGGGCACCCTCACGCAGATTGAGGAAAAGGGCGTCGTTGGGGTCAACGTGGCGGACAGAGAAGTTCTCCGAGGACTTGTCCACGGCGGGGGCGGCGGCGCGAGGGGCAGGGGACGCGGCCTTGCGACGCTCCGTCGTAGGGGTGGTGGAGCGGGCCGTGGCGGCAGGGGACTTCTGGCGGGCCGACTTGTGTGCCTTGCGCGTACTCTCCGGTGCACCAGCGTGATTGTGGTGGTGGTGTGTGTCCTGGGCAGGTGCCTGCTGCTTGAAGGTACGCACGCCATCGGAAGCAATCTCCGCTGCGGGGGCGCCATTCGCAGCCGCGTGAGAGTTTTCGGTGCTCCGGCGGGTCCACTTGAGGTACTTTGGTGCGGGCTTGACGTAGTCGGGCGAGGGGGCGTTGCGGGAAATCTTCACGGACCTATGCATCGTGGAGGTTTCTGGCGCATCGGCGGCGGGGGCAGCGGC
>JASAON010001599.1:0-78796 GCA_030849065.1 Jaenimonas drosophilae
TACCCTTGTTGTATGTTCCTCTTGTTGTTCTTGTGTTGTCTTGTTGGTGAGGTAGGTTCTGTAGAGCACTGTGGTAGGAGAAGCATTGAGGCCAACTCCCTCCCATACTCTCCTTCTCTCTCTCGCTTTCTCTCTCACGCTGAGGAATAGGTGGGGAGTGCGTGGAGCCGGTTGGAAGTGAATGTTGGCGGTGGCACGACGATTGTGCTTCCGCTGATTGGGCTCCTACACGGATTGTCTGTACTTTGGTTTTTATTAGTGTTTGGTGTACGTGTGTTCGCGTTGATCTCGCGGAATGGCCTTCGGCGGACGTGCCTCGCTGGAAACGAGCGCCATCTCCTTCGCCACCGATGAGGATGCCGGCGCACCCTCTGGCGATGCAGCAGCCAACATCCTCTCGCACCTCATCGTGCATGGCGGGTACTCCCTCGCCCAGCTAAGTGCCGGTGTTGGCTTGCCTGGCTTAGTGGTGGAGGAGTGCGTGCGGAATGGAAGCTCCGCCGCACGTTTGCGCTCACAGCTCTTGTGTTGGCTCCAGGAGGACTCGGGCATCCATTCCGCGGTGCCCGCTCCTCTCCGCGGCGCACTCCGCGAGCACTGCGGCCGCGACCATGCCTTGATCACCTCCTCCGCCACCCCCGCTGCGGAGGAGCTCCACTCCTCCTACGCCGCCCTCGACCCCATCTCACAGCGCCACTTTCGGCAGCTGCGTGAGCGTGTTGGCCAGGGCTACTTGTCCGTGCTGAATCAGCCAGAGGAGGCGGGTGATGGGCGCATGGAGGGCTGGGGTGGTTGGCTCGGTGGTGTCTTGTACGATGCCTTCGATTCACGGGAGAGCGCGACGCTGCCGCCCGACACCGCCATGGCGCGGTTACAGCAGCAGCGGCGTGGGGCGGAGGATTCATCGGAGGCGTTGCTGAGTACCTTCCCCGCTGACGCACAACATGGCCTGGCCGAGTACGTGGCGGCTGTGTCTGGCGCATATCACGCCAATCGTCTGGAGGAGCGGCCAACGGACTTGATTCTCGCATCGCCATCATCGTGCACCGCGGTGGAGCCTGCGTTTCCCACAGATGTGCCGCCGGACTACTGGGAGCCCTCCTTTGACCTGCGGACGCTCATTGCGCAACTCCCCATGAGTAGTAGTGTGGTGGCAGAGCCATCTGCATCTGCTGCTGATGCAGCAACAACAACAACAACAACAACAACAACAAATACAAGCTCATCTTCACAGTCCACGGCGGGTACCTCGGCCGTGCCACATGTGGTAGTTTCTGCATCCTCGCAGGCCGCCGCCCTCGCCTCCTTGGAGGAGAGCTGCGTGTCTTTGCGTGGATGGCAATCGGAGGTGGAGCGCTCGCTACTGCAGCAGGTGCAGCAGCGTTCGGAGGCCTTCTTCGCCACCTCGAGAGACTTTGATGTGCTCAATGGCGAGGCACGTGCGGCGCTGGGCATGGCGCAGGGCCTTCGTGAGGGGCCTCTCGCGGAGGCGTCGCGATTTGTGGGGGCGTTGCTGCAACTTGGCTGCCAACAACGCCGCTGCCACAACTACGCCGCGCTGACCACCTTGTTGGAGCTGATTGATGAGGTGGTGGGGGATGTGGTGCGGTTGGAGAATTGGTGTGCGCTGCCGGAGCGAGACATGGCGGAGCTGCCCGCCATGATCGCCACACTGCGTGGGCTGCATGAGCGGGAAAAGCACCTCCAACCTCAGCCACACCATCATCACCATGATGGCGAGGAGCTGCCAAGATCATCATTTCCAGGACTCTCTCTTCATCAGATGCACTGCACGCGAGGCATACCAGCTCGGATTGCGATGGTGCAGCAGAAGCTGGCGGAGTTGGTGCAGGGAGAGCTCGTGGCGTGTCTTGAGTCTGACGACCTCCATCGGAGCGATATGGCAACACGAACGGCCGATGCCTACCGTGCTGCCGCACAGCTTGGCTGCGTGGATGGGGCCGTGGAGCGCGTGCATCATCATCAGCAGCTCAAGCTGTGGGGCGTGGCAAAGGAGTGCGTGGTGGAGTACCTGATGAGCTCCAACGCTCTGGACGATGCGGCGGCGGATGCTCTCTTCACAACGGTGGCCTCTGCCTCCCCCGACGTCCGGCCAACGCGAGAGATGCAGAAGGCGCTGCTCCATCACCTCGCCGCTTGTTCTGCTCTTCAGTGCGTGGAGGTGCTTCGGCAGCTCGCCGATGCCTTGGCAACGTATATCACCTCGGCCTGCCAGCGCTGGGGCTTCTTCCTGCACCACAGCACCAGCAGCAGCTTCACCCGCAACACATCATCATCATCATCTGATGCTCACTTCGATGGACTGCGACGTGGCACCACGACGGTGCTGGGCCTCGTTCATGAAGCAGAGGCATTGGTGGCCTTGGTGGTGGATGTATGTACGGATCGCGGCCCACACCAAATGAGCCGCGTGGAGCTCCAACAAGTGGTGCGTGTGGCACGCAGCTCGGCCATGATGCTGCACGAGCCCCTCACGGCCCTGGCGCAGTCGGTACCTCCGCAGCTGATGCCCGCGGTCCAGGCGGTATACCCCAGCAAGGCTGTGCGGCTTGCGATTGCGCAGCTCGCCCTCTCCTTCCTCCGCGCCTACCACGCCAAGTGCGTGAATGCCCTCACCATGATGATTGGCAGTGATGTGTGGGAGTGTCGTACCTCCATTGATGTGTCTTCGCAGCGCATTCTCCAGCACCTCTGCGCCACACCCGATGCGGCTGCCGTGGCGCGCTTTGCTCGCATGTCTCTGGAACACAACGCATCATCATCATCAATAGCAACAACATCATCGCCATCTTCCTACGCCACAGTGAGCGAGGAGGAGGAGGAGGAGGCGCGCTACGGCCCACACACGGCGCCACGTGTTGGGGCTGCGGAGGAGGAGCTCCATCTGCCCAAGTCGGACAAGCTCTACATCACCCTCGACGGGGTGGCGGAGGAGGGCCGCGCTACAACCGCACCCGTGTTGGTGCTGATGGAGTTTTTGGCGGAGTACGATCTCCTCCTCGCTCGCTTTCCCTCACTGGGCTTCGATATATCCAACAAGATGTGCGAGCTCATTCACGTCTTTGATGGCAACAGCGCCGCGATGGTGCTCGGCGGCAAGGCGGTGGCCCAAGGCGGGCAGCTCCATCGCATCACCGCGGCTGTCTTGTGCGTTGCGTCGCAGTGTTTTGCTACCGTGGCGGAGCTCTCGACGCGTGTGCGTGAGCGGTTGGTGGTGCTCCTCTCTGTGGAGCGTGGAGGAGAGGGAGAAGGAGCAGGAGGAGGAGCTGCTCATGCATCACCGCCACCCTCCACTGCGCCACGTACGAACCACAAGCTTATTCAGCTGATGGCACAAGACTGGGAGCGTGGCATCGATACGTGCGAGCAACATCGCCTGGAGTGTTTCAGCAAGATGCGCGCCATGGTGATGCTGAAGGTGAATGCGATGCCAACCCCGACCAACACCGCCGCGGAGTGGGAGAGGTCTGGGAAGGAATGGGTCTTGGCCATGCTGATGGAGGTGGCGCGGCTGTTGCGCACCGTGCAGCCTTTGCTGCCCACTCGTGATGTACGTGGGGTGATGGCCCCACTGATTGGTACCATTGCTCAACGTCTTGCTGGTGCCACACGCGGACTCATCACCGCCAACCTCGTTGATCGCGATGGGTTGGCCACTCCGGTGCACGTCTTCCAGATGAATGTGGAGAAGTTTGGCTTCGATGTGTTGCGTTGCGCGCTTGTGCGTTCGCCGTCCGATGCGATGCGGGAGGGGATCGATCTCAGCCCACACGCCACGGAGGAGGATGTGCTGCAGTGGTGTTGTGCCGTTGCGGCACCGACGGCATCCGCAACGAAGCCCAACACAACAACAACAACAGCATCTGTAGTGGCGGGGCAGAGCAAGCCTCGGGAGGCTGCTGGTGCCACCGCGGCCGCGCCATCACCTCCACGTGTACGAGGAACGGTGCGAAAGTGATGAAGATGAAGATGCTTGATTGATGTTGTTGTTGTGGCAACAAGATGTGTGTGCTGGTGTGATGGACGTACCTCAGACAATATATGCAACATGCTCATGTGCGTGATGTGCGTAAATCCTCATGTGCCGCCAACAACAACGCATGTACCTTGATCTTCTCTTTTCCTTCTCTCTCTGCGCTTGTGTTGTGTTGTGTGTGATAGAGCACTTCGTAGCACGGTTGCTGGCCCAACACGCCTTCCTCCATGAACGCTGCGATGGCCGCAGCGGGCTGCTGCTCGCGTGGAGGTCTGTGGAGGCCGAAGATGTCTGTGCTTCGTGGCGGATGTTGCCCTAGTGGGGTGCCCATGAACCTCTTCTTCACTCCACGTTTGTGCTCCACCAACGAGGGTGGCAGCCATTCTAAGGAGGATGCCTTGGCGGAGGAGGTGTTGCGTCTGGAGCATGAGCAGTGGCAACATCGCCGCCGCACACGAGGCATCTCAGCTGCTTGCCTCGACGCAGCAGCAACAACAACGCCACACAACACAGAAGATGTGAGTAGTCCCAGCGCATTACCCACCCACAACACCAACAACAACAACAACAACAATTTTCATCATCATCATGATCATGATCTCTCCGTGGATGTTGATGAAGCAATCGTGAGTGAGGCGAGTGTGTTGGTGCATGAGCCTAGCGCAGTAGCGCGGGTGCTCGATCAGCTCGGTGACGCT
The DNA here is from genome assembly GCA_030849065.1 of Jaenimonas drosophilae. NCBI lineage: Eukaryota > Euglenozoa > Kinetoplastea > Trypanosomatida > Trypanosomatidae > Jaenimonas > Jaenimonas drosophilae. Next base: position 4,696 of record JASAON010001599.1, read on the forward strand.
CATCTTGCCATGGAGCTGCTGCACGAGGAGGAGCTGGAGATGGAGCTCAGCACCGAAAACACATGCGATCCTTCCTCTTCTACCAACAACATCGTGAAGGATGGGACTGATCCAGTGGTTCTGTCAGGCACCACACACACACCTCCGCCAACACGGAGGACGGATGATCAGTGGTGGGCACGTGCAGTGGAGGATGAGACGGCCCCAACACAGACGTGTGTGCGGCAGGATGAGGTGGAGCTGCACGTGGCCATTGTGCAGCAGGATGATTGGATACGCCTGACGTTGCCCACGACTACGTCATCCACGGAGATGCATCTCGTCGCTGCTCTACATTCCGCACTAACCACTCTGGAGGAAGAACACCAACATCATGTCCGTCACGGCTCACGCAAGGTGGCGGAGCTCCGTCTGGCACTCGTGGAGCAGCCCTACGTGGCGCATGCGTGGGCTCTTTGCGGCCAAGGAGTGCGAGCGGAGATGATGATGGCGCGCGAGGTGCTCTTCCAGCGCATGTTGGCCCTCGCCGCGCAAAGAGGATGGCGTCTTGTGGCGGAGGTGCCGCCCAACACCGATGTGCTCACCGATGTGGTGGTGGAGCTCCTCCTTCTCAGTGATGTGTGGCGTACGCATGCGGCCGCCACGCCATCGTTGCGGCTGATTGCCATGGAAGCTGGACGAGTTCCTGCGCCAACGGTGCTGCGACGTTTGCATCATTGGCTGGAGCACGGCCATCACTGGCCTGCGCTTCACCACATGCTCCAACAACATCATCTTCATGGTACGTCGCACACAAGTATAGAGGAGGAGTGGCGGCTTGTTGCCACACTGCTGCAGCAGCTTCATCAGCCAGAGGTGGCGGCCTTCTTGATGAGCGTCTTCCACGATGCTCCCCCAACGATGGAGGTGGTGGTGGCGGCTTCTGGAGGTTGGCGGCGGCAGATGATGTTGGCGATGGTGGAGCGTTGGTGGTGGCCCAAGGTGTTGAGGTGCCACACAGCCACCTCCACGTTGGTACCACTGCGGCAGCAGACGCTGGAAGAGGTGTGGCTCTCCTACTGCCGCACTGCACTAACTACCTCATCCGCACCGACGTGGGAGATATGGATGGAGGCGGTGCATCCATGTACGCATCACCGCAGCACCGCCATGGCTGCGCTGATGGCGTCGCGCAGTGGTGGCCGCCAATCTCACGCACCGTGGATGATCATCTCCGGCCCCACACTCCACTTCTCTGCCGATGCGCTACGCACAGCACCGCAGACGATGCTGGCCTCCCTCGCGCAAGTGGCGAGCGATTTGGATGCAGAGATGGAGGTAGATGAGGTGGCCAATGATGGTGCTGATGTGGCTAAAACCGCCGCCGTTGCCACCCTCGTTTGTGGCGGTTGCGGAGATGTTGTGGAGGCCAGCGATGAGCTCGCCCTTCTCTTGGCCAACGTGCGTTTGTACTGCCCAGCAGCCACGTTGATGGAGCAGCATCAGCTCTGCCTACTCATGTTTGGCCGCGTGCATGTGTTGGAGGCCGCCCTCTCCTCCGTGGAGGTGGCAGCCGTGGCGGTGCCCGTGGTGCCGCACATCCTCGCACACGTTGGCCCTCGCTCCGCCACTTTCGTGGAGTCTGAGCTCACCAAGTTGGTGGAGCTCGTCGTGGTGGACCGATACAACAACACTCATGATGATGATGATGATGATGTTGGGAAGAAAATGATGGCCTACCGCAGACGTTGCCAGGCTGCTGCGATGCGGTATCTGGCACACCAACGCATTCCCGTCGTGGTGAGCCGCTCCGGCACCGTGGCGGAGTTGTTGGTGGCAACGATGGCGGCGGCCATGTTGGCGGAGGCCCACCACGCGTTGAACCACGTGGTGGAGTTGGAGCTGCAACAACACCTCGGCATGCTCTGCCCCCCGCACGTGATCTTGCGGGCGTGGGGGAGGCCGGCGTTGGCCTCGATGCTTCTGCGGTATCCGCACCTGCGCGCCATGGCACGTGTATGCGGCGATGATGCGCGATCATGTGCGGAAGAGGCGTGGGATTCGGTGGAGCCGCGTGCATCATCATCATCATCATCATTGTCTGGTGCTGCTCCTTCTCCACCAACACTCCGGGTGTTGTTGCGACTGCGCGATGCCTGTGATGGTGCCCTTCATGGCGGGGAGGTGCGAAGCGTGGAGGACCTCAACCTCATCTCACTTGCGGCGCTGCGGATGAACGCTGACGTGGGCGGCCTCGCAACGAGGTTGGAGGAGCGGGCGGCGTGGTTGGATGCGCACATTGGTGGAGTGGGCAGAGATGTGTGAGGTGCAGAAGTGTGTTTGCCAACCTCCTTGCCACAATGTGCTCAGGATGATGCAGAAGAAGGGGGGCGAAGCTGCCTGTGGCAGTGGCAGCAGAAGGTGGAGGCTCCAACCTCATGATGAATCAGCGCTCCATGCTCGATGAGTGGAGGCGAAGCTCTACACCGCAAGAAAACGAAAATGGATGGCAGCAACAACTGCATCCATCATCATCATCACACAACAACAACAATGTATTCAACCATGAACTACACCAAGTATGCACGTCATTCGCACAGCACTCATCATCAACGTCTTTTTCATCATCTTCCTCACACACACACACACACACACACATTCAGTTGCCCTTCACCTACCTCCCAATGGTGCTTCACAAGTGGGCGGTGGTGACGAAGAGTGCACCACCCGCGGCAGGCCTTCGACCCCTGGGGAAGGTGCTCCCCACAAACCCCAAACTTCAACCCGCGGACTACAAGATTCCCTACGTCCTCCGACCTTTTGTGAAGGACCGCCACACAAGCGAGGTGCAGCACCTGGAGAATCGCGGCATGTACCGTGAGGAGCTCGCCATTGAGCGCGCACGTTTTCCACGCCTGACGAAGAGTTTGCAGATTCAGACGGATGGCTCACTGAATGAACGAGACTTTGAGTATGCGGTGCCGCCCATGGTGCTGCTCTTCCAGGACCGCCTCTCCGCACACCGTCAACGGCAAGTGGAGCTCGCCAAGATTGGCAAGCTCAAGCGACGAAAGAGCTGGCAGAGCACCGACGTTGGTGAGGAGTCTCTGAACCCGGTGTGTAACGCCCTCATTTTCCCATACTGCATCCCGGCCAATCTGCGCCAGCGCGCACGCCTCGCCGATCCCCTGAGCTCGCGCACGGCGGAGGAGGCTAATCGACGCAAGGAGGACTAGTCCGCCATGCTGTTCCACACACAAACAACAACAACACAACAACATCACGTATCAGTGGTGCATGCCTTCAGAGTCAAGATGAAGAACACACCTGCACACCTTCCTTTTCCTCCTCACTCATTCACATAGACCCCCCTCAACGTGGATTGCTCCACTACCCAATCACACACATACACACACACACACACACTCACCTACACCGGCTCTTCATCATGGCCGTGGACCCTAACTCCTTCGAGGCACTCCTCCCCCAACTCAGCCCACAGACGCTGCAGGACATTGAGGGCCTGAACCCAGGCGAATACGGCTTCGGCCGTGAGGAGTGCTGTGGTGGCGTGCCAGAGAAGCTCCCGGGCAGCATGAAGCTGAAGGAGCATGTGCTGCTATGCGCAACGATGCCCGCCACCCAGTGGGACAAAAAGACCTCCAACGTGGAGGGTTATGAGGAGCTCCAACGTGCCGTGAAGAAGTACAACCCTGATGCCTCCTTCACGGTGGCTCAGGTGGAGCGTGGGGAGGATGCCTACGTACTCCGCTGCCGTGTCGTGGCGGCCAACCCCCCGCGTGTGGAGATGATGCAGTACGGCTTAACGGAGGAGGTTAGGGCGGGAGCACTGCCGTGGGAGTGCAAGGGAAGCATCGCCACAGACCGCTCCGCCGAGGCATTCGTGTTCGTGTGCGCCCACCGCGCTCGCGATGAGCGCTGTGGCTTCTGTGGTGCGGTGCTCGTGGATCTCATTCGCCGGGCGACGCAGTCCAGCACCGCCACCAAGGTGGTGAACGTGATGCCGTGCTCCCACGTTGGTGGCCACATCTACGCTGGCAATGTGCTCGTGTATAACCACCACGGCGGTGTGTGCTTCGGCCTCTTCAAGCCCACGGATGTGGCGGTGTTGGCGCAGTCAATCGAGGAGGATAAGGGGATGATTCCTGCCTCCCTGCAGCCACGCATTCGTGGAGAGATGGGACCCTCCCCGTCCGACGGCGGCAAGGAGCGCTGCGTGCTGATGTAGCGAGCTCAGCCACGCTTCCTACCTGCCTCACCTACACCACACCCACGTACACACGCACACCACCTTCTCCGCTCCAGCGATACGTCGCAACGGCGCAATGGAATCCTGGATCGCTCTCCGCGTGTTTGCTCTCCCCCTTCTGCTCGTTCATGAACCAACGTGCATGAGGTGTGCGTAGACGGAGTGTTGCATCCGTTCCTGCGTTGGTACTTGTGGATGTGATGGGCGAGATGATGATTTTGTTGCTGGACGACGAACATAGCACCCAAAACACGCACATCCACCACGCACGTACGCCCACTTCCTGCACATACTCCACTCCAAGAAGCCAAAGAAGACACCACTTCTTCATCTTCTGTTGTGTGTGTGTGTCTTTGTACGAATGGGTGCGTATATGTGTGTGTGTGTGTGTTGAGATTGCAACTGTGTATTTGCGCCAATGGTGTGTTCATGTGCATCCAAACTCTCTTCTTCCAACTATTTCTACCATCAAACCACTTTTTTCTTTTCGATGTTGTTGTTTTTTTGGTGTTCCATGAACGGATCGTTGTTGTAGTGCCGTAGCTTCTTCACCCGTCATTGTTCGTGTTGTTGGTCCATCAACCACACACACACGCACACCGATCGACGCCACACCCTACCCCTTTCTCTCTTCATCTGCTCTCCCCTTCTGCTCTTCCCTCGCTGCCCCGACCACTCGGAACGGTGGAGCACCTGATCGCCATCGAATCCTATCACCGCTCGGCCTTCTCCTCCACTTCTCGTTCCTACACTCACACAGACACACCACACCACTGAGCTCTGGCGTGGCACACCCTTCCCCCTATACGAGCACACACAAACACACACTCACACAAAAGCAGCCAACGAGCACCTCCGTCTAGCCTACTGCCCGCATCAAGCACTGCTACGACGCTATACGCCTTTAGCCTTCCTCATCACAACCCCTCCACGTTGCCACCGGCATCCTTGTCGTGTGGTTGTTGTGTATAAGAAAACACACACACACACACACACACGTAGAACAACAACAACAACAACAACAACTTCGTCGTCGTGCACTTATGTCTGAAGGAGGCCAACACCGCAAGTTGGCGCAGTATGACTGGGTCGATGCAGCACCGAGCACCAAGGCCGGTGCCCCTCCCCCGCCCAGCATCAGCTGCTCCACCCAGGTGAAGGAGGTGGCTGGGGCGGCCATGGCGTGCTCCGAGCGCAAGGCCTACCTCATGGGTGGCTACGACCCACGTACGCAGCAACAACTGCAGCAGGTTGTTGAGTGGGACCTCCACACACGTCAGTGGGGGCGCCAGCCCGACATGCCTGAGAAGCTAAGCCAGGCCAGTGCCGCAGCCTACGAGGACCACTGCTTCCTCTGGGGCGGCTGGAACGGAGATAGCTTTAGCCACAACTTGTGGGTGCTGAAGCCGAAGCGCGAGGTTGGCGCGGATGGCCAACCGGCGCCACCGCCACCACCTCCGACCACCTCGAAGCAGAAGGAGGCGGCAACGAGCTGTGCGCTCCATTGGGAGTGCCTGCCGCCGCGAGGCACCGCCGTGGAGCGGCCGATCCCCTCGCCGAGCGCACGTTGCGGCCATGCTCTTGTCCTTGGCACACACTCCTCACCTCCAGGTGGAGGTGCCGATGATTCCAGCAACAACAACAACAGCAATGGTCTGGCAGGCACCTCCACGACGGGACCTGAGCCGGTGTTGTACCTCTTTGGTGGCTTTGATGGAAGCCGACGCCTGAACGACGTGTGGCGGTTGTGGATCCGTGCAAGCCTCATGAGTCGTGAGGCGGTGTGGGAGCGTGTGGAGCACCACATGGGCATTCCACCCGCCCCACGCGATGATGCCGCCGTGGCCTTCTCCGCTGCGCAAGAGAAGCTCTACGTCTTTGGTGGATACGCCTCCACCCTGATGAACGATCTCCACGTGCTGGACCTGAAGGATGGCAGGAATCAATGGATGCCGATCCAGGCAGCCCTCGGCACACCAACACGACGCCAGGGCGCCATTGCCTCGGTGGATGCCCACCATCTCATCATTTGCAGCGGGACCGGGGAGGACCAGGAGTGCCTGCCGCAGCTCATCCAGCTGAACTTAACGGATCTGAAGTGGAGCACCGTTGCCGTGGATCACTGCCAGGACCTCATGTCGGGCAGACGGGGCTTCATGGGCTGCTGCGGGGATCGTGGACGGCGCATCCTGATGTACGGAGGTGGCCGCCTGCCGCAGTATCTCACCTCCATGGTGGAGGTGGAGCTGGAGCGCATCGATAGCTCCAGCAAGAAGAAGTAGCCGAGAGAGAAGACGGCTTCCCGAATTTGGATGTACGTGAATAGAAACACAACATGTGTGTTGTTGTTGTGTGCGTGCGTGTGTGCGTCTGTGTGCTTGGTGGAGAGTGTGGGGGGTGGAGATAGTTCTAGGCGACCTACAAACGCGCGCATCCTCTTCTTGTACTCCCCTCCTCACTCCGTCCTCGCCCTCCCCATACTCATCATCAGCACTCCTCTCCCCTTTACTCCACATGAAGAAGCGGAGGGGAGGGGGGGGGGGTACGCACGCACACACACACGCACATCAACAACGATCGAACCCAACACAACCTCATCGTCGTGTACGTCCTACTCGTAGCTCTGCACCATCATCGTCCCCGTTAGTCTCCTTCACAACCTGCACCTCCTCTTCTTCTTCTTCTTCTTCTTGTGTATGTGCGCGTATATATGTTGCGTTTTATGTGTTGTTTGTTTGTTGTTTGTTGTTGTACATATGAATGTAGTAGTCGTGTCCAACCTTTTTGTTTTCCATGAGTGCAGGCCAAAAGCGGCGGGCTGACGAGCAGCTCACGGCGGATCACTTCCGCGGGGGCAGCGACGATGAGCTCGATTCTCGCGATGATCGGCCGGTAGAGCACTTCGCCACCACCCCACAAATCGCCGACAAGGAGGAGCTCGCCCGACGCCGCATGGTGAAGGTGCGCCGCCCCGCCACCACCGCCACCGCTAGCACCGGTGGCATCTTCAAGAATCTTGCTACACAGGCACCAGGGACGAGCACAACAAAAACGTTTGGCTTTGGACCACCAAAGCAGCCGTGCGCCTCCAACGAGCCCGTCATGGGATTTGGTTTTCCGCGCAAGTCCACCTCCATGAATCTGGACACCACAACCACAAACAGCACCAACAACACCACAACATCGTCTTCTTCTTCCTCTGCTCCAAAGCTCTCCTTTGGCTTTGGCTCTGCTGCGGGCACGACTCTGAAGTCTGCCTTTGGAAGTGCGCCAACGCCAACATGCAGCACAACAGCAGCTCCCGCAGCTCCCGCAGCACCTCCTGCGGTGCCAACACCTTCTTCTTCATCTTCCGCACCAACAACAAGCGCCACGACGACGTCGTCGAAGCCCTTGTTTGGTGGTGGGGAGTTCAGCTTCCGCTCCGCCGTGAGCACCTTTGTTGAGGCGCAGAAGAAGATGGACGAGGCACGCGCGAGCTCAGCCCACGATGCAAATGATGGTGAGGATGATGAACCATCTCCCGCAGAGACCGCCGTCTTTGAATCTGTTGTGGTGGCATCTGGAGAGGTACTTGCATCTGCGCCCGTGAAGCTCTTTCGCTTCAACAAGGCCGATGGCCAGTGGGCAGAGTGTGGCACCGGAGACGCTAAACTGAAGCGCCAGGAGGTGGAGGAGGCGATGGCCTACCGCCTCATGGTGCGCGATGGCTATTCCCTCAATGCGGTGCTCGGCCATCAACGTCTCGTTGTTGGCAAGGTGGAGGCACGCCACTGCATCTTCACCGTGGGTGCTGCGTCAGGGCCACAGACCTACTTGATGCGCTTCACGGGAACACATGGGGAGGCCAACACCAAGACCTTCGTGGCAGAACTAAACACGGCGGTTGAGGCAGCGGATAAGGTGCCAGCCAAGAAGCACTAATGTGTGTGAAATGGTATAACAAGGTGGAGGAGATGATGATGCTCCTCCCCCACGACGCACACACCAATGAACGTGTGGGGTGCACGTACAGATGCCAGATGTGGTTGGCATCATGAATCCTTCTCTCTCACGACGCTAATACGGAATTCCAGATCCATGTGCCCCACCCTCTTCATGAGTGCGTTCATCGCCATCCAGAAACATGACGTGATGAATTCCCCCTAGAGGAGTGAAACATGATGTGCTCCTCTTCGTTCTGTACTCCCTCTCTTCTCATACACGCACACCAACACAGCCCGCCCAACTTCCCTGCTCGGGGTCGTCGCCAGCTGCGAGAGGCGCCACTCATTGTGCCACGACTACCCACACACTCTTCAAGCTCCACACACAAGACTAGGTGCTACTACTACTAGTACTACTACTACCTACTACTACTACTACTACTACGTGGATTCACGTCTCTGCTCATGCGTAGGATCATTGTACGACTGCTTCCCGATTCACAGAGGTTGGCCAGAGGATGCCAACGCACCATCACCACGCGCCTGCCGCCAACCATTTCCTCTTCTACACACAGCTTCACTGCGTGTGGTGCGTGGGTGCGTCGATGGGCCCACACGAGTGAAGCAGCTTCCGTCATGGCAATCTGTGCGCCACGACGATGGCGGAGCACCAAAACCACCGTCGCGTTGAAGCAGACGAGGAAGAAGATATCCCCATCATCTTCACGACGTGCCACCAAAACGAGGACGCCGCCACGCGTGCAGCACAAAAAAGCAACGCAGACAGCTGCACTTCGACGGAAGAAGGCTTCATCAACCTCGAGGAGGCCATCATCATCATCATCCACGCATCGTCGTCGGCCAACCACAACGACGAAGAAGCCAACCGCACATCATCGGAAGGTTCTGCGTGGCCATCGCTTGCAGTCCATGCGGTACAACAAACGTGTGGCCGCCATCGCACGTCTGTGGAGAGACCGACGTCGGCCCGCTGCGGATGCAGGGCTTTCGTAGATGATGAAGAGGATGAAGGTGATGCCGTTGTTGGTGAAGTGAGGTCGTTGCACTTCTTCTTCTACTCCCTTCGTGAGTAGGAGGATGCACATGCATACATCCTCTTCTTTTACCTGTACTACTACTTCGTGCTGTACATCAACACGCAGCATCCGCGCTACAAAGAAGGTGGGGCTGTCGTTGGTGTATTTTTTTTTCTTCCGGCTAACGAGAGTGTGAGTGAATGCATTTATCCTCCACCACTACACGCGTGTTGTGTGTTGTACATTCCTACTCTTTCTGCCAGCCAAATGCTTCATCACACATCATCATCATCATCATCATCATCAAAATGATTCTATCCTTCCCTGCCAACGCCACGCATCCATGTTGGGTTAGCGAGCGAACAACAACAGCCAAGATGATGAGGCATGGCGCCATCTGCTGCTCTGCTACCCTACACACCATCTTCATGTTGTTCGTGATGACGCTGCCCTTCTTTTATTCATTCTTCTTCTTTGCCTGTGTATGTGCAGATGGCTGAAGGAACAACGTTTGGCAGCCCTTCCTCACATCCTTCATAGACGAGCGGTGGTGTGGCTGGATGGCCTCCTCTTCCATGGACGGTGTGCCGAGCACCTATACCTCAGGATGGTGGGGCTCAGGTTGTGCAGGTGATACCATCAACGGCGAGCTAGACCGTCGAGCAGAGGTGGTGTTGCGCAAGACGTGGGAGGAGTTGTGGCGGGCCACACATGATGTACATGGGCTGGAGCTCGCCACAATGGGACCGCGTGAGCCGTGGAATCCGTACCGCCCCGCACGTGGTGAGCACCTTCACGGCGCCATCTTCAATAGCCAAGTGTATGAGTGCCGCTCCGTCGTTGCGATGGATTCACTCATGCTCCGTGGTGAGGCCATCGCCGTCGATGGTGATGGTTGTGTTGTTGGCCATTCACAACAACAGCAACAACAACACGTGGAGGTGAAGATGAATGGCAAGCTAGAGGAGGTCTTTGCTGTGCATCCTCCCATTATCACAGCATCTTGTCCAGCACCATCATCATCATCTACCCATGTAGGAACAGTACATGAGGAGGATGAAGAGGCTGCACGTCTGGCAGAGTTGGAGGAGGCGTTGTTGCGCAAGCTCCTGCGTGAGGTGGTGGTGCCTTTTCTTGCTTCACCACCTCAACGCCCGTCGCCATCACCGCCGCCCGCACGCTCCACATCGCCCACAGAAACGAGAGAGGAGCCACCAGAAGATGCAGAAGGTGGTGTGGGTGTGGCTCCTGTTGTTGTTGCGCAACAAGAGCAACAACCGCACACTTCGCCTGGCCGATCATCCACCACGCGACTGCCGCACCTGACTTCACCCGCACCACGACTATGCACTCCCAAACACCAACGCCATGATCATCATCATCATCCTCCATCCACACGTACGCGTACGCAGCAGGAGCTCAGAACGGCATCACGAGCGGGGAAGAACGTCTTGGCGGGTGTGAGCCCAGGCAAGACACGCCTCCACGCCGCCCGACGGCTTCTCTCGCCGCTGCAGGTGCGCGGCCATGGCAGCACCGCGCCTTCAACACGTGTCGGGGAGGCCTCCCCATCATCTGCATCCCCATCACCACTTCCGCCAACCTACGCACCACCACAACCACAGCCGCCAACGATGTTGTTGCGTGGCGGTGCTCATCGACGTCTTCCGCTGGAAGAGGTCCATGTAAGGAGTGACGGCGTGAATGATGGCCTTGTGCTGGGCATCGCGGCACCGCTCCTTCCACGACCTCGTCCAACGGGCCGTGGTGGTGCGATGCACACAACCACGGCCGCCGCCAACTCCGCCACGCCGCGCCTCAACGCACACGGGGCGGGCGTGCGAGCGGTTCCGCCCACGATGACGGTGGTGCAGCGACCCACTACGGCATTATAGGCATCTCACCCCTCAGCTTGCGTACGCATACACACACACACACAGCAACACAACACACGTTGTGCCATGATATACCATCCAATGATGATCATCATGGATGCTCTGCTCCCCTCTCTTGGTGCTGGCTAGGAGTACTGCAGGTCGCATCTCTCGCGCCCTCTCTCCCTCCTCCCTCCCACACCAAGTGCGTGATGATATTCGCCAACAGCAACAACAACAACAACAACGTAAACCTCAAGATACAACCTGCATTGCTTGTGTTGCTCATGATGGTACAACAACAAAACATAGACGTACATACATGCCATCTTCTTCTTGTACTCTTCTTTGTGTTGTGTTGTTGTGTTGTGTGTGTGTGTGCAAGAACACACCACTGGTGGATGAGTTAGAGAGGAGCACCAACGCTCCTCTCTTCAGATATATGCCATCACCACCAGCATCCGCGGTGGAGCTCTATCGCGGCCTCAACGCCCGCTCACTCAGCAACGAACTGCGTCGCGATGGCGCTGATGCGGCCATCATCACACCGCACCACTCACCGGCCGACCGGCCATCAGCGATGCCAACACCCATGCGGGGGTTAGAGGTGGAGGAGGAGGAGGACCACCCTTCACCACCACGTGATCGTGCCTCACCGCCACCTGCCGCACCACGTCATCGCCACCACACAACATCCATCTCGCACGCACAGCTTCAGGTGCCACGTGTGGAGAGCCTCCGCCACGACTCACGCTCCATCACCTCCTCCACCGCGGATGGTGATGGCGTACCACGCGGCTCAACACAACTGCCACACCGCAGCAGCTCCACCCACACAACAACCTTGTGTTTTCAGAGCCCGTTGGTGGAATCACTGCCACGACGTCGTCGTCCATCTTCTTCATCCTCCATGGCCGCAGCGGTTGTGGCATCTACACAACACCAACGTGGTGGTGGTGATGATGATGTGGGCGTGGGCGTGGAGGGTAGCAGGAGGAGGAGTACCTCCAGCATCCCATCGCGCAGCAGCTTTTCCAGTAGCGCGCTGGACCGACGGAGTGCGGGGGGCGGCTCCCTCGACGCCGCTCTTCGTGGCGCGGTGATGAAGGCGGGTGAAGAAGAAGAGGCCACGGTGGGAGTGGTGCAGCGTGTGGCACAACTGGAGCGCGCTCTACATCAGCTGGAGCGCCGCCATGCGATGGATACCAACGCCCTCGCCGCCGCACAGGAGCAGCTCGGCGATTATCTGCGCCAGCTTCATCCCTCACGTGCCACACCTTCATCCATGTTGGCCATTGCACCACCACCACCACCAACATGCTCCACCAACTCCACGCAGATGAAGAGCGCTTCTGTGGTGGGGATTAGATACAACCAACCACGGGTGCAGTTGGCGGCGGCCCTCTCATCACCCAACGCACCAGCAACATCATCTGCACGTACATCTACTTGGATGGCTCCTTCTGCTTATGCAGTACATCATCCTGTTGTGCAGCATGAGAGGCAGCAGCGACCTCCGCTCTCCCCCGAGGAGGTCCTTCAACGTTTGCAGCAGCAACAACCCGCCGCTGTGGTGCCACGTGAGATGTGGCTGCCATCATCATCCAAGTGATGATGCGCAAAAAGAGTGGATGGAGGGGGGGGGGGATGTGTTCGTTCTCACCCTGCTTGCCCACTCCTGCAACAACAACAACAACAACAACCATCGACGTTGTGTGCCTTGATGATTATGATGCATGCATCAACCAATCTCATTTTCATCTTCGTCGTTCTTCACTTCTCTCTTGTTCTGTGTAGCTGCCAACAAAGGAGTGCCATGGCGCCAAAAGTGTGCGGCCGTTGTGGTGTTGCACGTGCAGCCCTCAAACGACCACGCAATGGTGATATTCTATGCCAAAGTTGTTTCTTCGTGCTCTTCGAGGATGAAGTACATGAGACCATTGTTCGTGAGCAGCTCTTCACCCCGGGTGATGTGGTGGCCTGTGGTGCCAGTGGTGGCAAAGACAGCACGGTACTCATCCACCTGATGCGTGAGCTCAATCAGCGCCACAACTACGGCATCCAGCTGCAGCTGGTTAGCATCGACGAAGGTATCGTGGGCTATCGTGATGATAGCCTAGAGACGGTGAAGCGCAACTCAAGCTTCTACCAACTTCCGCTGCGCATCTTAAGTTATGAGGAGCTCTTTGGCTGGACGATGGATGCGATTGTGAAGGTGGTTGGCCTTCGCAGCAACTGCACCTTCTGTGGTGTGTTTCGGCGGCAGGCGTTGGAGCGTGGGGCGGCACTCGTCGGAGCCAACAAGATTGTCACGGGGCACAATGCCGACGATGTGGCGGAGACGGTGCTGATGAATGTGTTGCGTGCCGATGCCCCACGTCTGGCACGTAGCTCCACTCATACATCTTCTTCTCAGGAGGATGGCGAGCCCACAACGATGCCACGCGTGAAGCCACTGAAAAACGCCTATGAGAAGGAGATTGTGCTCTACGCTCACTTCAAGCAGCTCGACTACTTCACAACGGAGTGTACGTACGCCAAGGAGGCCTTCCGTGGGGTGGCTCGTGGCCTGCTGAAGGAGCTCGAGGCACTACAACCAAGCTGCATCGCTCAGATTGTGCGAAGCGGGGAGAACATGCATGTGGTGGAGAAGGAGGCCACACCGACCAACCGAGCATCTCCGTGCAAACGCTGTGGCTTCGCCTCGAGCCAGACCTTGTGCCGTGCATGTGTGCTGCTGAACTCACTGGAAGCGGGCAACGCAACCGCGGCTCTGTACCGTACCATATGACGTGTTGTGCCACAAACACACACACACACACACACACATGATTGCTTGATTAAGATGCTCCTACTGCTAATGATTCATCATGATTGGTGTTCGTCACATGAAAAATGTTGAGATCATTCGTTGCGTGGGCTCTTCTCATCTGCACCACTCCATTCTCCTCCTCTTCATTCTTGTGTTGTGAAGCGTAGTGCATTTGCTTGGCGAGCACACATAACCCGCTCCATCAAGACAACACCAACTCACCCAACAACAACAAACATCATATTATTGTTTTCTGCTTCACGATCCATGACATACATTCATCGTGGGAAGGTGGTGGAGAAGAAGCCCTTCTCCCTCACCGATGCCCTCGCCACCTTGTGGGTGTTGGCGTTGCTCTTCATCACCACACTCATCTCCATCAACCCTCTCGGAGAGCAGGTGGAGGCCTTCAGACGTTCAAGGCAGCCCGGTGCTCCGGCCTGGAACCCTCGTGGGCAGCTGCCGAGCTTCTTTGGAGGTGGCGGCAGTAGCGGCAGTGGTGGTGGCAGACCAACAGGCTCTGGCCCACGTGGCAACATCCAATCCTTCAGCAACATCGTTCCCGGAGGCTGTGGCTCCTGCTGTGGCGGAGGCGGATGCAGCTAGATGAAGTTGAGGAGGAGCTCTCTTGCTCTACTGCTCATCACTGGGTAGGTGCCTGGCTGAGTGCATCAGGGTGGTTCCATGGCTGCTGCGTGCAACACGAGATGTGCGTGTTGGCTCATTATGTTGCGGTGAATTGATGGTCTTTGTATTTATTTTTGTTATTGGGCGCCAACCTTTTGCATGATCACCTGATCCATTCATCCAACGAACTTTCTCATCCTTGATTAATGTACGTGCGTACGCGTATCTCGTCTGTCTTGCCATCCACCCACGAACTGCTCCTCTCCTCTCCACAACATCCTCCTACTACATCCAACACAGTAGCTGCTACACCAACCAAAGGTATGAACAATCGTGCGTACTCAACCGTCAAGGGCCAACGTCTGCCCTCTGACTTGACGGAGGAGCAAAAGAAGGATATCGCCGAGGCCTTCCGTGAGCTCGACATGGATGGCTCCAACACCATCACCCCCAATGACCTGAAGGTGGCCCTCCGCGCTCTCGGCTATGAACCAAGCAAGGAGATGATTCGTCGGCTGGTCAGTGAGATGGATCGTGGCGGGGTCTCCAACAACTTAGTACTCAGTGAATTTGAAGAGATTATGCGGCAAAAATTCTTCTCGGAGCACAATGAAGAGGAACTGATGCTCGCTTTCCCTCTGTTCACGGAGGGCAAGTCAGACTACATCACCATAGACGACCTCAAGCGTGTGGCGGCGGAGGTTGGGGAGGATATGCCGGATGAGGTGTTGCGGGAGATGTTGGATGCCGCTGATGTGTTAGACCGCGATCATCGCATTTCACGCGAGGAGTTCCTCAAGATGCTCATGACGGAGAAGCGCAAGAAGTAGATGAGGACCCGATGATGAATCCTCCCTCTCCCCCCTGCATTTCCTCCAAAGCAGCAACGCACATCCAGGGCATCCTGGTCTGCTTCAGACCCTGGCTGATGTGTGATTGTGGTTGCGCTGAGCTCCTGCCCTTGCTTGTTAATGTTCATTAGACGGGAAGATCCCCCCAAAAACCAACACTGTGCAATACACGGGTGAGGAGAATGGTGTTCGTTGTACATCTTCTCCACCGCACCAACCAACTCTCCCCCTCCCCCACAACTTCAACTTCTTCTTCTTTCTGATATCTCTTCTCTTCCACCAAGTTCAGTCTATCTAGGTCAGCGGGAACCACGTGGTGGAGCACTTCAACATCTTCTCCCTCACACACACCTCACTACTTCAACACACATTTTGTAGGCCTGCGCACACAACGTTGGCTGGCTGAGGGACCCTTCGAACCACTCTTCCCTCCCACTTTACGATATCTCTTCATTCAACTGCAACGATCAATCTTTTCGCGGCCCACAGACATTTGCTCAGCGTCTCTCTTACTCTTCCACGTGTTGTGCCTCGAACACACAGTTGGGGCCAGACACAACAACAGCATCAGCATCAGCATCAGATCTCATTGGCCATCGCCATCAATCACCATCACACGAATTCACTCACTCGGCGTGTATTCGTTTGTGCGTGTGTAGCATCTTCAACAGCATTCCCCATCCATACACGGAACAGACGTTCGAGCACACAAACCAAAAAAGAAAATAGGAAGGCGAGGTACCTCTAACACAAGCACCCAGCGCACATACTTGCACTAACAACAACACCATCTCGTACTCACACACATATACACGAAGAACAGAACGTCAACGAGCTTGAAGTTGTGTTGCACCAGATGAGTACCACATCGCAGCAGCTGGAGAGTGCCAAGGCTGCCTTCATGGAAGGCCGGTATAGGGATGCCGAGGCCGTCCTGAAGGCCATGCCTGCCGACGACCTCAAGGTGAAGAACAACCTCTTAGCCGTGCAGTTCCTTCAGGGCAACAAGGATGGAGAGGATGCCCTGCAGGAGCTGCGCTTTGACAGCCATCGTGGGCCCAATGGAGAGCTGATTTTGCAGTACGAGGGCCATGAAACGGCCTTGTACAACGAGGCGGTGCTCTACGCACGTAGTGGTTTGGTGCATGAGGCCATCACACTCCTCCGTCGCTTGCTCGAGATCAGCTCCTCCATCTCCCTTCCCGTCCTCGTACACAGCCTCTGCCTCTTCCAGACCCTCACCCTCACCGCAAGCAGTCTGGGCAGCCACCCTCGTGGGAAGCAGGAGGAGGAGCTCATTCAGAAGCACCTCAACGAGAACATCAGCAAGATGCCCCCTGAGTTGATGGCCCTCATCACCGCCGCCTTCGCCGACTCCAGCAGTCTTCACGAGTCCTTCAAGGCCGGCACTAGTTCAGCCGATAAGGCCGTGTACCTGAACAACCTCGGGGTGCTGGCCCTCAACGATGGCAAAGCCCACGTAGCCTCCTTGTGCTTCACCAAGGCACGTCTCTCCGCATCTAGCCCACCATCTTCGGTGCTCTTGCAACAACCCATCACCTACAACGCAGGCCTCTGCGCGCTGCTCCGGGAGGACTATGAGGAGGCCATTCGCAACTTCCTCGCCGTGCAGGATGGCATGAAGAACTCCCCCATTTACTGGGTGCGCTTTGCCGAGGCGGCGGTTGGCACCGCGCTGCGCCAACAACGCCACAACCGTCGTGAGGACTACGAGAAGCAGCAATCCAAGTTCAGTGAGCTCCTGCAATCTGGCAAGACCTTTCACAACTTCGAGCTCCTCTCACTGCCTGGCGCCGTCTTCTTCCCCGGGCCGCTGCAGGAGGCGAGCCAGCCTAATAGTGCGAGCAAGGCCATTGACGAGCTCACGGCCAGCTCCATCCAGAACGCCTTGTTCCTCCTCATCCCACCTGGATATACCTTCACCACCGCGATGGAGGCATTCCCGCACCAGCAGCAGCTGCTTCTCTACGCGATGCTGTACTGGGTCGCGCTGGAGCTCTACCGGCAGAACTATCTTGTGGCGTCGGAGATTGGTCTGGAGATCCTCTCCACCCACGACCACCCACGCCCGCTGCCGGCCAACCTCTACGCCACCCTCCTCTCCTACGTTTTGGAGGCGTTGGTGCACATCAACGACCCGGAGCGGGCGATGCAGGTGCTTCGCAAGACCTCCCTCTCCTCACTCATCTCCGGCACCTCCTCTGACCGCCTCGATGGCGCCCAACGAAGCCGCGTGGAGGCGCTCTTTGCGAATCTGGCACTGACGCACATCCTCAGCGGCTCGTGGAGCCAAGCCCACAGCGTTTTGGATTCACTCCTGGCCAAGATTTACGAAGCAGCACCGAAGGACAACTCTGACTTCCTCCCTGAACGCGACGCGCTCTTCGCGCATCAGCTCCTCTCCATCTTCTTAGTTCTGGCCCAGGGCGATGCAGAGAAGGCCACGGCACAACTGAGCAGGATAGATTGGAGTCTGTAGCACACACACACACACACAACACAGACCACTCGTACCGATTGTGTTCGCCACCTTTCTTCTTTATCTTTGTTTGTTGTTATGGTTCGTCTGTGTTTCGTGCCTCCTCTGTACTCCCTTCGTCCTCCCTCCTTCACCCCTCCGTCCGTCTTCCTTCAATCAACCACACACGTGTGCGTGTTGGCCATGTATCACCTCCCCACATACACTCGCTCTCCTTTTTGCGGCATTGCTGACGATGAAGAGGATGGCATTGCTCCCACACACATATCGGTGATGATGGTATCATGATGATATTGCATCTTCCTTCGTGGTGGGTTATTGTGGGGGAATCAAAGATGATGATGATGTGGTTGAAGTTCGGAGACGAGCCATCGTCATCAGGTTGGTGTTGGTGAACGTGAGGGCGGATCGAGGTTGGCAGGCTACGATGAGACGAACCACCTCGCCGCTGGCTATCACAGACGTGGTGAGGTGGAGCCAGAGATCCCCCCAAAAAGATGGCGTATTAATGGTGTTTCTGAAATCAGACGCTAAGATGCTGGCTGGATGATGTACCGTTGCCGTCTGCCTGACGGTGCGGGTAATGCTGCCTGTAAATGTGTGTTGTTCCTCACGCGCTGCCACTCGATGCCCTTTCTCTTTCTCTCTCTCTCTCTCTCTTCTTCCTTGCTGTTGTTTTTGTGAAGCTTCTTCGTTTCCTGCTCTACGTCCCGTAGGGGGAACGCGCATTGGCGTACAGTTGTGGGTTGGCAGGCCAAATCATAATTATTTTCTCGGCTCGTCCTACTCATCAACAAGCTTGATCTCTTAACGCCCGCGCTTCAGCCCTCTTTGTATCTAAGCCACTACCCGCGCTCGTACCGGTGCATCTCTCCAGCTTTTTTGTTTGTACTTGGAGAGCATCAACCTACCTGTTCTACTTGGTACAGTTGTTGTTGTTGTTGTTGCTGATTGGGCTTCATACCCACGTACACACAACGACCTAGCTACTCAGCTCATCATCAGCATATCATCATCATCTTCTTCACAGATGCGCTTTCTATCTACCCGCTGGAGGAGAGGCGCGGCCGTCGTGGTGGGCGTTCCCCTCGTGGGCCTCGGTGGGCTTAGCGCATATGTGCAGTACCGCCAACGTACGCGGCCCGCACGCCACATCTTCCGCCCACTCGTCGATGCCGAGGGCAATTTGGTGCTTGAAGGAAAAGTTATTCCACGCCCGAACACCGCAACTGTGGTGCATCGCAGCGTGGAGCTCGTGGCCATCTTCGCACCCATGCTGATCTTGTACTTCCTCATGTCATGGAATGCCGCGCTCTACGACCGTTGGCTGAGGTGGATGGTGAATGCGGTGGAGCGCGCGGGCCCCGTCTTTGTGAAGATTGGCCAGTGGGCCTGCACGCGCGAGGATCTCTTCTCCCCCAAACTCCGCTCCGTGTTAAAACGCCTGTACAATGAGGTGGAGGTGCACCCATTCCCAGAGACGATGAAGATTCTGGAGGAGGAGCTCGGCTGCGACCCTTACACCGTCTTCGATTCCATCGAAGCCACCACAGTTGGATCTGGCTCTATTGGCCAAGTACATCTCGCGCGCATCAAAAACACACAAGACCGTGTGGTGATTAAGGTGATGCATCCCAACATTATTGAGAACATCACCGTGGACTTCTGCATCCTTCATCGTTTGGCCAAAACCCTGGATGAGATGTTTCCCTCGCTGGACTACTACGACCTAAAGGGCCTCTCCTCTGGCTTCACGAGCCACCTCGCCGCTCAGCTGGATTTTCGCATTGAGGCTGAAAATCTGGAGCAGTTCCGCGCCAATTTCGAGCGTACGCAGTTTGTGCGTATTCCAAAACCCATCATATCCACGCAGCGGGTGTTGGTTGAGACCTTTTGTGAAGGAGAGCCGGCTAACCCAGAGTACCTGGCCAGCCTCCCCCGCCACGCGCGCGATGTGCTGGCGGGCAAGGGCCTCAACACGTGGTGCCAGATGCTTCTGCGCGACAACTTCATTCACGGTGATATGCACCCTGGCAACATTCTGATTGATGGAAGTGACGTACATGAGCCACAGGTGACTCTGATTGATGTGGGTCTGTGCCAGCAACTCACGCCGCGGGAGTCGGAAGTCACCCACATGCTCATGGATGGCTTCGTGCGGTGGAGCTCCTCCACCGTGGCGGAGTCGCTCTGGAACATGTCTAGCCATCAACGCTTCGCCAACCGCGAAAAGTTTGATGCGGAGCTCGACGAGGTTTTCACAAAGTTCCGGCCCGCCAAGAATGATCAGGGCGCGGTGACAAATGTGCTGCAGGCCATCTTTGAGTGTGTGCGTGAGAACAGCGTGCAGATGGAGCCGCCCTACGTATCTCTCCTTTTTGCGGTGTTGGTGCTGGAGTCGTTCATTATGAATCTGAATCCGGAGTTCAACATGGTACGGCACGCCGCGCCGTGGCTCGTCAGTGAGGGCTTCATCTCCAAGGGAGTTATAAAGAACTGGCTAAAGACGAGGAGAGACGCCATTGTGCGTGAGTACGGCATCCTCAGGGGCCGCATGGGCGATGGCATGGAGCTGGAGAAGCTCGAAGGCCATCAGAACGTTCGCATGAGTTTGGTGTAGGGTGAGCTGGCCGCCGCATGAGCATCATCATCATCATCATCTTCATCATCGTCTCTGCCATCACCTTTCACACTCGTTTCTTGGAAGGAGAGGCACATGAGAACTGATGTGCGGTTTCCCCATCCTCATCACCATCATCATCATCATCAACTAAGCTTCTTCTGAATGCTTGTAACAGTGGAGGTGGTCGTACAACACCGACCACCTCTCATCACGCAACTGTTCGCTTCATGCTGAGTTCTTGCGTGCTGCCTACATTGTGAAGGTGGTTGTGTGGAAGTGATTTGTTTCATCTTTTCCTTCGACCTTCTCCCAACACAACAACAACAGCAACAACAACAGCGTTCATAGCACACACACACGTGCATACATTGGTGGGCTCAAGGACATACGCAACATCTCTCCTCGTACTTCTAGTGCATGGATCAGCCTCAGGGCGCCATACCACATTCATCCTTGGAGAGCCGCATGCCCAGCGGCTACTTCAGAACACGCCATGCGGAGGAGGTGCGTTTGCCCTCGGAACATAGTGCTGAGGCCACCCTAACCTCCACCACAGGACGCCACGTACGACCAGCACCATCTTCCTCCAACAATGGCCCCGCACCTTCATCATCACCTGCCGTGCTTGATTGCACAGATATGTTCGGCTTCCGTGTTTCTGCCGCGGAAAAGGCAGCAGAGCAGGAGTACTCCACGTGGAGGGCCTACACCACCAAGGAGATGAACGAGTGGCGCCGCGCCATCCCCGCGTGGACGGAGGTCTCTGAAGAAAAGAAGAAGAGCCTCTGCCGCCGTGGTGTGCCACCCGCACTCCGCTCCACGGTGTGGCTCCTCCTTCTTGGCACCTATCTGGGTGATGTGCAAGGTGGTGATGGTGATGTGGTGGGCCCCCCTCCCGCCCGCAACGCCCGCGCCGAACGTGCCAAGCGTCGCGCCCTCTACGACACGTGGAGGTCCGCCCCGTTGCCGAGCTCCGACGTGGATGGGATCATTGAACGCGATCTCCCCCGAACGTTTCCCACACACGCCCTCTTCAACCAGAAGGATGGCCAAGGAATGTTGCGCAACATTCTTCACGCCTACGCCAACGCCAACCCCATCGTGGGCTACTGCCAAGGCATGGCCTTTGTGGCAGGAACACTGCTCATTCAGCTCGAGTCTGAGGAGGAGGCCTTCTGGGCCTTCAAGGCCATGATGGAGCAGCCACGCTGGGATCTGCAAAACATGTTTGTGTCAGGATTCCCCAAGCTGTATAGCACCTTGTACGTGATGGATGCACTCATGGAGAAGGAGCTCCCCGCACTCCATCGTCAGCTACGCCAGCAGAGCATCGAGCTCTCCTTCTTCGCCCCGCAATGGTTCCTCACCGTCTTCTCGTACAACCTGAATTTTGTGTTGGTGATGCGTATTTGGGATATGTTCCTGTGCGAAGGGTGGAAGCCGGTGTACCGCATCGCGCTTGCCCTGCTACAGATGGATGAACGCCGCCTGCTACGTGAGCCCGAGATGATTTTGGCGCTGAAGCAGGTGGAGGAGGGGAAGGATCCCAACACGTTGTTGCGCGTGGCGCAGGATATTAGCTTTCGTACCGCGACGGTGCAACGCCTGCTTCGCAAGTACGAAAAGACGCGAACGTAGTGATGCCACACGAACAACAGATACGAGTGTTGGCTCCTATGGATGGATCATCATCATCATCATCAAGAACCGGATTGGATGGATGATGAGTGATGTGAATGGAGCTATATACGCAGAGCTGAAGTTTGTGGGGGCACTGTTGTTGCAGCAGCTTCTGCTCCTCTTCTTCATGTTCTATTCATGGAGAGGATGATGGCTTGGTGATGATGTCTGTTGCTCTGGACGAAGATGGATTGAATCCGTAAAGTGCAGATGTCATTCAAGGTGTTCCAGCTTCTGGTACTGCCGCACCTACACACTACACAACCCTTCTTCTTCACCTCCTCTTGCACACACACACACACACACACACACACACACGCATGTAGAACAGCACCACCACCACCTCCCTCTTTTTTTTGTGCTGCAGAGAGATGGAGGAGGAGAAGAGCGCGTTTGATGCGGAGGTGCCGCCGCCCCTCTTCACCACGAGCGGCCCCCTAGAGCTTCACTGCTCTTGCCCCGGAACACCACCATCTAACTCATCCAACGCGGATTCTGCTCAGGTGGTGGAATCACGTGTGCAGGCCGCGGTTGAGCTCGGCGGCTCGGCGGTCTTCTCCCGCCTTGCCGATGAGGCACTTTGTGCGCCGAGCACGTTGGCCATCACAGATGCCGCTCCCACATTTCAGCCGCCGGCATCCTCATCACGCAGGGATACGTGGAATGGTGGCAGTGTGGCTCATTGTACGACCACTCGTGTTCCTGCTGCAAGCACTAGTCCTACTCCTACTGTTGCTAGTACTGCTGCCACAACAACAACAAGTGTGGCTGCTACTAGTACCGCAAGGGCTGCTACTGCGGCATCTCCATCGAGGGCCTCCGACAGCCGCTCCTCCTCACCAAGCCGCGGAGCCACAACCTCAACACCTCCGCCCAACAACACCGGCAACGCCAACGAAGCCGAGACGGAGGAGGAGCAGCGCTTCGTGGATGAGTTTGGCTTCGTTCTCAATCCGGCGGAGCAGGAGGTGGAGGCGCAGCTCCTCCGCCGCGTGGATGGACGTGTGGTTGAGCGTCGCGAGCACAAGTGGGCGGTGATGGCGGCCAACTGGGCTCACGCGAGCGGGGCGATGCGGGCGAAGCTGAAGGAGCGTTGCCGCAAGGGCATCCCCATACGCTTCCGTGGCATTGCTTGGCAGTTGCTCATGGAGAGTAGCTCAGCCATGGCTTCTCCAGAGAATGAGGGCGTGTATGCTGCCCTGCGCGCAAAGCAGCTCGCGGGCTCCGTTGACCACACCCTCTCCCGCGACTTGGCCCGCACGTTGCCCAACCACGTTTTTTACGAAGAAGAAGGTGGGGTGGGCCAGACCGCGCTGCGCAACGTGCTCCACGCCTACGCCGGTATTGATCCCGAGGTGGGCTACGTGCAGGGCATGGCCTTTCTTGTCGCAACCCTCACAACACAAATGGGAGAGGAGGAGGCCTTTTGGATCTTCCGGGAGATGATGCAGAATGAGCGCCACCGCATGCGTGAGCTCTTCACTCCGGGGTTCCCACTGTTGCACCAACACTTTTACCAACTTCAGCGGCTCATGGGCCACCAACTCCCGCGGCTGCAGGCGAGGTTGTCGGAGCTGGGCATCGAGCCCTCCTTCTACGCCTCTCAGTGGTTCCTCACGCTCTTCGTATACCACTTTCCCTTCCGCGCCTTGTTGCATATTTGGGATATCTTCATGTGTGAAGGCTGGAAGATCGTGTATCGGGTTGGTCTGGCACTGCTGCAGTGGGAGGAGGCCTACCTGCTGGCTGCGCCTTACGAGGATGTGTTGGCACGCCTCAAGAACGTGCAGGAGGGCAAAGATACCAAAACCTTGTTGGAGCGAGCTCACCGCATCAAGTTCAAGACGGCAGACCTCATCCGCTACGGGCAGGAGTACGCGGCGGGAGCAGGCCAATGATGATGATGCACTACTTTTTTTGGTAGAGGATGTATGTGTGCCTTCTTCTCCCCCCCTTGCGTGCGTCAGCACAAACACGCAACACGTTGATGCAAGGGCGGAGGAGGAAACATGAAGTGACAGCTCCTTCTTCGTCTTCCCTTTTGTGTTGTTCTCCTTCACTTACTCCCACACACACTCGTTGGCTTGTCTTTGTGTGTTTGTGATTGCCCACCCTCACCAAACTTCACTCACTATCCATCTCCACGAAGATTGCTTTTTGTTGTTGGTGTGATTGTGCCATCTTTACTAACGGTGTGCTCTACTTCTTCACTCTTGTTTTTGTTGTTCTGTTGCCACACACAAGACAACACATCGCCATACTACTACGACTGACATGAGATGGCCCGACGTGAGGTGGTTGCACCTCTCCACCCCAGCTTTTGCACAACGAGGAGCTGCCGCACGCCACCAGCACTGCTTGGCTTGACGGAGAAGGGCACCTTCCAGCTTCCGTCAGCGGCGGAGCTCCTCGCGCGCCATCGATTGCCGTGCGTTGATGATGGAGATCATCCTGCCTCCACGGACGAAGAATCCATGAGTAGTATTGCGGAGTTCTTCACCAAGGCAACATACAGACTCCAACGGCTGCCACGACCTCTTCTTTTCTTCCCTGCTTCTTCGCAACAACACGAGCGGCATATGGATGGACGCTTTCGCGGGCTACCGACACGAGCACATCGCGAGCGTCGCGTACTGCGACGTGGTGCCATCACCGCAGCGATGGACGTTGTTCATCTTCTTCATCGCACCATGGCACAACAGGTGGAGTGGAGACAATCATCACGACGGAGGCTGACGGAGTACCGCATGCTGCTGAGACTACTCTCACCGAGCCACGAAGGTGGCTCCAAGGGTGCAGCACGTTGAAGGTCTGAGGGGGGATTTCACACCACCCATAATACATGTTGCATCATCAAATCACAACCAATCTTTTTTGCTTCTGCTATGCCAAACAACAACAACAACTACGAACATGACGAATGCACCCAAACCTTTGCCGCAGGAGTACATTACATGATTCCCGGCATCTCTAAATGTGTTTTTTTTCCTGCTACATCAACTTCTTCTACACACCTGATTTTTTCTTTCTGCGCACGTGAAGCAGATCGTTCGTCATCTGCTCCCCCACCATCGCCAAGCGGAAGAAGTCGGCTGTTGTTTGTTTTGATTCGTGCCCGTTCATCATAGTGATATTAGAGAACACGAACACGTACAACATACTTCACACACAGACACGCGCGCTCATCAAAGAAGTAGTGAGTGATTGCACCTGACGTGTAGGGCTTTTCAGAATCCTTTAGCCCATACATTCATCCATTTTGTATAGTGTGGAGATACCAACCAAGAAACACGCATCACGAGTGCCCGCGAAGAAGGACCTATCGTAGTCATACACCCCAACACCCAACCGGCACACCATCACACACACACACTCACTGAGTAGATCGTATCTCCCCTGACCTCTCTCGTGTGTTGTACCAAGCTATGCTCTTCAAGTTCCAGCAACGTGCAGCGGCGCCCGATGTGCCAAAGACGCAGTCGCACATGACGGTGGCCGACGTGCTCGCCTTCCGCGACACCTTCATGGAGCCCCTCACCGAAGGCTTCTCTGTGGAGCGCATGGTGCTGCAGGCTCGCATCGAGCGCCAACGCAAGTCGGAGATTCCAAAGTTAGTGATGTCTGAGAACGGTTTTCGCGTACGCGACAAGGCTGAGATGGACCGCACAGAGATTGAGCTGCGACGCGTGCAGAGCAACCTGAACAAGCTCACAGAATCCAACTTCAACTCCGTCTACGATGCGATTCGCTCCGAGGAGCTCATTGTGAATGAGGAGGTTCTCAAGGGTGCGGTGGCCATCATCTTCACCAAGGCCGTGTCGGAGCCCGTCTTTTCTGGGCTCTACGCCCACTTGTGCTCCAAGCTCGCCGAGTACGAGCGTGAGGTGCGCGCCACGCGCACCGTTGATGTGCCTGGTGTGCGCATCACCTTGGTGCTCCGCTGCCAGGAATTCCACGACCACTTCGTCTCTCAGCAGACTGAGCGCAAGGATGAGGCCACGGAGGAGGTGTTGCGGAAGCAGAACATGTCCAACATCAAGTTTGTGGGTGAGCTCTACATTAGATCCCTCGTAAACACCAAGGTGATATTCAGCATCTGTGAAACTGCCCTGGCCTCCTCCACCCTTCACGCCCCGAGCGATGTTGGGCTGGAGATGATCATCAATCTGATGAAGGTGGTTGGTCGCCTCTTTGATCGCAACACGGAAAGTGAGCCCGACCGCCAACACCGCGAAGCAACCTGGGCGGCGCTGAACCGTTGCAAGGACGATACACGCGTCTCAATGCGCATTCGCTTCTTGCTGCAAAACCTGCTCGAGTGGAGGCAGCAAGGGTGGCCCGTGAAGGATAGCTCCGCGCCAAGCTCTAGCCCCACGCAGACTACTTCCTCACAGGCCAAGACGGGCACCGCCGGCGGTGGCGTGCGCCACACCAACTCCAACACCAACAACAACAACAATGGTGGTGATGGGTCCGGCCTACAACAACAACAACAACAACAACAACATCGTCGCAACAACAACAACAACAGTGGTACTAACAGTGGCAACAACAGTGGTGGTGGCAATAGCAGCCCCAACCCACACCGCACACCAAACTTTGGCAGTGGCCCACACAACTACACCAGCCCACCCAGCGGGCCACCACCCCCGCCCTTCCATGCCAGCGGCACCTCCGATGAGGAGCTCTCCCGCGCCAAGCCCCCACGCGCGCTGACGAGCGAGGCAGAGAACACCATCCTCAGCGCCGTGCGCGATGCATCGGCGGAGGAGGATTGGTCGCGCGCCACCACCTCGATTCAGCAGGCGATGCCGGGCGAGAGCCTCTCCGTCTGCCTCATGAGCGCGGTGTACGCACTCGTGAAGAAGGTGTGCCTCAGCAATGTGGAGGAGGACCGCACACTCTTCTCTGCCGCACTGAACCAAAAAATATTCAGCGATTTTTTGCTGCGTGGCTTCGCGTGGTTCCTCACGGAGGCGATTGCCGAGCACATGTCTGAAGATTGTCCTCGTTTGCACACGCGCTTTGTGGGCGCGCTCCTCAATGCGCAGTCCCTCGACTTCGGCTCCATCACGCGGGATGTGGTGTTGCGTACCGCCAACTACCTCGAGGTTCTCAGTACGGTGCAACAGGGTGAGGAGATTGAGTGGGGTGAGGAGTTCATTGAGTTGTGGTCGCACTTCGTCCGGGCGTGGACGGGAAGTGGCCGCAGTCTGAACCCTGACGAAAAGTCTCGCTTCCTCACCTCCATCTCCACGGTGAAGCAGCACCCCTTCTTCAACGATATCAGCTCAGACTTCTACATGGAGCTGCTGATGCGCAACCTACTCGAGGAGGAGGATATTGTTGCGTGGTGCAAGGCCAACCAAAAGG
Source organism: Jaenimonas drosophilae (assembly GCA_030849065.1). Lineage (NCBI taxonomy): Eukaryota > Euglenozoa > Kinetoplastea > Trypanosomatida > Trypanosomatidae > Jaenimonas > Jaenimonas drosophilae. The sequence goes on from JASAON010001599.1 coordinate 32,248, forward strand.
CGCTGGAGAAGGCTCCCGCTTTTTACGAACAGCTGGCACAGATCGTTCCGGACCTCGCCAACGAGGCCTAGTGAGTGAGGAGAAGACGAGGGGCACACAACACACACCTTCCCCATCAACCATATATGCAACGTGCGGAAACATAAACACACACACACACACACACACACACACCGCCTCAGTGATAGTGAGGATCACGTACAGAGACTTGGCCTCGTTGTGCGCGCGTGTGCGTGTGTGCGCTAGAGAGCGCAACTGCTGCTGGACGCGCATAAACAGAAAAAAACAGAGCCCGCCACCACCTTCATCATGAAGGCACAGTCTGTATCTCTGGAACAGGACGGACTACTGCTGCTTCTCTTCCACTTCAGCTCCGTGAGGCATATATGTTGTGTGGGAGAACAGCACACGTACATCCATCACACGCGCACGCACATGCTTGGAGGGAGACCTACCCCAACCGCCACCGCACCTTTTTTACACCTCCTTCTTATTTGTAGAGCAAGACGCTAACCATGTTCAGCATGAAGCACACCTTTTGTGTGTTGTGTGGGTGGGAATGTGCGAGTTGTGTGTGAAGGTGGTGGGCGATATACGCAGGACGTAGAGCGGGCGGTTGGGTTCGTGAAGGACGTGGAAGATTGGGGCAATGGCGAGTACCAATGAGGTGCGCGCTGGATGTATATGGCGGAGATGAACTCAACCATTCATCATTCCCCCGCGGCAAGCGCTGTCAGGCCATCGCATGGATGCGAAGCGCGCACGCACTTCACCGCCCAACGTCCGTTCAGCAAGCATTCGCGACCGATGCCGATGCTGTGCCAGTGATCTCCGCCACGTTGAGATGTGTGTGCGTAGGTGTTTGTTTTGCTTTTCTTTTTTTTCTTCCCGTGTGTGTGGGGGCGTATCTTGGTGCATATATGTGTGTGTGTCTGTACGCACGTGAGGCGATGCAGAAGCCACCAGATGGCAGGTGATGGGCGATGGCGTGCGTGGTGTAAATGAATGTTGTTGGTGATGATGGCTGGGCCAGCATGGATAGACCACCCACACACACGCACTGGTTCAAGCACACACGTACATGATCCGCACACGCGAACACACCCCATTCAGAGCTACCTTCATTCCCCCACCACCTTCACCAACAACTGCGGAACACATAATTTCATGGAATTCCGCTTCCACCAAAGTATTGAATAACGAAAAAAAAAACACAACAAAAAAGAAAAAAAAAACAATTGAGATTGTGCGTGAGTGAGTGAGTGAGTGAGGCGTTAATACCCAGTGATGCTCCACCACACGCACACACGAATGAGTGGATGATGATGATGAGGGCTCAGTGCAGTTTTACACTTGATCTCAGATTGTGTGTTCCTGTGCAACTTGATGTACGCACGAGATGGGCTGTGCGTCACCCACAACATCTCTTGTTGTTAGTCTGTCAGTGTGTGTGTGTGCGTGTGCGTGGCCGAGGAGTACCGCTTCAACCCTCTTCATCATTTGAGAGTGAAGAGGTACTGGTGGTTCTCTCCATGGCCACCTACCCACACGCTTCAGCACCCTCACTAGGTACTCGTGTGTGCGTGCATGCCATTGAAATCATCATTTGTTTGTGTGTGAGCTTGTGTGTGTTTGTGTGATACCGCTCATGGGGAAGACCGGATCATGCCATTAGTGGATGGCGAGAGCCACATCTAAAAAAAACAACAGAACTTCACTGATGATATTCATCCATACACATGCGCTGGATGATGGATGTACCCCCCTCTCCCTCCCTCTCACAATCTTCATTCTCTCCTCCATCTTGTTGTTGCTGTGTGCCAGTAGGTTTACGCATAGGTAGGCTTGCCTCGTTGGCTGCTGTTGTTGTTGTTGTTGTTCGTGTCCGAAGCAGAGGTACGCAGGGCACTATCTCACCCACCACCCCAATAAACAACACCAACCGCCACAACCGCCAAGATGCGCTGCACCGCCGTCTCGCTCAAATCCACGCACAAGAATGTGCTCCGGCGTGGACGCCCGCACATGTACGCCTACCGCGAGCTCACCCGCTGGCAGCGTGAGGCACAGGGCATCTCCAAGTGGGATCAGGGCCACTCCCACCGCCCTCTCCCCTACGCTGACCGCTTCAACCCCGAAAGCGTTGGCCTCACGCGTGGCACGAGCGCCACGGCGTGGAGGTGGTGGCACACGCAGTACCCGTGGCTGCCGAACGTTGCCCCACCTTCCTACACCCCGCCCACCCCACAAGGCATCCGTCCACGTGCCTGGGATGATGAATTTACCGAAGTGGTGTTGGCCATGTCGGATGCCGAGGTGCGCGAGTACCTCGTGGATAAACTGACGGAGGTGCTCTTCCAGGAGAGCAGCCGTGATGGTTATGAGCTGCGCCGGCTGGATTTCGAAGGAAAACCTCTCACAGCACTGCCCGAGCGACGCATCGTGGAGCAATTTGTGTTTGACGAAGATACGTTGCGTGAGCGTGTGCTGGACCAGGTCGTGGAGGGCCTCTTCCGCCTCTCCCCAACCAGCGAAGACCGCAAGGAGCTGCGCAGTGTGGCCAACATCATTGATTTTGTGCTGTTTCACCTCACCATTGCACGGCAACCAAAGTCGCGTCGTGTGGCACCCGCGGCGTTGGCGGTGATGAAGGCCTGCCCGCTGCAGCCTGAGTTGGGCTTCACGCACGCCCTGCCCACTGACAACCGTGATGGGGTGGTGCGTGAGTGGGAGCGCATGCATCACTTGGATTGGCAGTTTGGCAATGCCGTATACTCCCCACGTAGTCGTGAGGAGGTGGCGGGGAACTTGACGTGGATGCGTGAAGCTCAACATCACGCGGACCGCGAGGCCTTTGGCACCATGGTGGCCTCGGGTGAGGCACAACGCCAACACATGGAACGGATTGAGAGGGCGGGCAAGATGGAGGCCACTGATTGATCCCATGATGGTTGGTTGTGGAGATACTTCACTGACACATGTCCTAAGACACACAACAACAACAACAACAACGCATCTCCACTTGTAAAATTGATGTTCTTGTTCTTGTGAAAAGCCGTTTTTCATCTTCACTTCGACGTAGCATCCGTACCCTCCTCTCTCTCTCTCTCTCACCATCATCTCATGAACACGCGCACACGCACTTGAAGTGTAGCAAGCATCCCTTGTTGGAGCCACCACATTTATATCGCCCCCTCCAACACACACACACACACACTCTCACGTTTACCTACTCATGGCTCAGGTGGAGGCCTCGGCGCCGTCAAGGAGCCCTGACCCGCCTGCCGCTCCCGTGGACCCCGCGATGCTCGAGGAGCAGCTGCAGCTCCTCCAACTCTGTTTCGGTGAGTACGATTTTGGCGTCGAGATTGATGATGCGGCCGTGGAGGGCGTTGATGTTGGTGGCGATGCACGTGGCGGACTGCCATCCATGGCCTTTGAATTTCATCCTGCGCATTTTGTGAATGATAAGGTGCGCCACGGCATCTCCCTCGAGGTTCTCGTGCACGACCTCGCCACCTACACGAGGGTGTTGGAGAGCCAGATTGCACACCACGTCCATCATGACGTACAGACGGCCTTCTTTGATGTGAGTGGCTATCTTGTGGGGATGCAGGAAGATCTGCAGTACCTCCCACGCCCGCTGGAGGCCACACTGAAGAAGGCGGAGGCATCCAGCCAACGCGTTGGCGAGCTCGTGGAGGCGGTGGAGGCCAAGGTACGCCAAGCGGCTGAGGCTGAGCTCGAGCGGGCCTTTGATGCCACCCTTCTGCAGGGCATTCTGCTCTACGATGCCTTGGTGGATGAGATGGAGGAGCTCACCGCGTTGGCGGATGCCGAGCTCGCCACCACTTCCACGAATGCTGAGTGGTCAGCGGCACACACGGCCACGAGCTCCACCGGGCCCCCGGCCCCGGCGCTCTCCAACACAACGCTGCAGCAGCTGGAGTCTGCCGCCCTTGGTGTTGGCCGTCTTGCCGCCATTGCTGATTTGCTGCCACTGAGCACCACCCGCCATGAGCCACGAATGGAGTTTATTGGCTATGTGGAGGCTGCGAGGAGTGGCCTACGTGGGCTTCTTCGCCGTGTGCTGCGCAGCATCAGCATGACATGCGCATCATCATCATCATCATGTGTGATTGATTCCCTTCAGCGCTTCATCTCCATCTACGAGCTGTTGGGGGAGCAGGAGGAGTGCAGGCAGGCACTACGTCAGGAGCTCCTGCGCCCCATGTTTGAGGCTGTGGTGAGTTGGAAGGCCGCCACCCACGCCCGCCAGCAGGTGCACGAGGCGGTGAAGCTGCTGGAGCAGCTCGAGGAGACCATTCGTTGCCGCGTCGTGCCCCTCCTCCCGACTCTCCAACGTGCCTTTGATGGCCGCTTGATGCCAGCCGCACTCATTCTCTGGCCCTCTCTCGGGGAGGTTCTCGTGAAGAAGCTCGTGGCGCTCTTCGAGGTTGGCATGGCCTCCGCCTTTCAGCAGCGGTATGTGGCGGCCTACCGATTGTTGGCGCTCACAGAGAGGTGTTGCGCCCATGTGGAGGAGCTCCGCGTGCTTCGTCAGCTGCCCGACATCGCCTTGTGGAATCACAAGTGGAATATAGACGTGTACGTGGCACTGCGGGCGGCTGAGATGGAAAAAGTCATTGCTGCTGCATCTGATTCTTCTGCTCATGCGGCGGATGAGGGTGCTGCCGCAAACAACTCATCATCATCGTCATCATCACCATCACCGGCTGCCATGCCAAGCTCCTCATCCACCACCAACACTGGCTTTGATTCGCCCATCATTGCCACGTTGGCGGAGCAGCTGTTGCGTCTCACCAGCCCAGACGTATTCATCTACGCCTGTACGCCAGCATTTCTTCGCTTGGCGGCCAACACCTGCCAACACACGCTGCGTGGCATTTTCTCCGAGCTGAGCGGTGAAGGAACATCTCCATCAGTGGCCACTGCTGCCTCTGCATCTGCTGCATCATCGCCCAACACACAAAACCCGCACTCACCAACGCCATCTTCCCTGAGTGGTGCTGCCTTGCTGACGGCACAGGTGAAGTACGTGGCTGACATCAAGCGGCTTGGTACTTTTGTGGTGGAGGTGCTGCAACCACGTTTTGATGCTGCCATCTCCGCATCATCATCATCATCATCGGATGTGGAGGTTGCGAATGTGGTGGATGGTGAAGCTCTGCATCGCATCTTCACGTGGATCAACGCGACCCTCTGCGCATCATGGGCTGCCCAGATGGAGGAGAGCATGTGCCAACGTGTTATTGACGAGAGCGGCAGCGCTCTCCAACACATCAAGACGGTGCGCTCCGCCTATCTACGCACGAAGAAGGCCTTCCCAACGGAGGTCTCGTGGTTTGTGGCCACCATCACCGCACCGATTCTCACCTTTGTGGCACAGGCGCAGAGCTGCGGCCTGCCCGTGGAGATGCGTCAACGGCTCACGCACCGTGCGGTACGTTGTACCTCCACCGCCTATGCCAAGCTGGTGCATGAGGTGCTCCTCTCTGCAAAACGCACGGTGGAGAGCTGGGAGAAGCTGCGCCGGCTGAAGGAGGCCAGCGCTGCTGGAGGTGGCGCTGGCGCTGGCGCGGAGGAGAGCTCCACAACGTCAGGCCGGGTTAACGCCGAGACGGCAACGGATCGGGATCGCATCATGATGCAACTCTATCTCGACGTGAAGAGCTACACTGCCGCACTGGCCCCAACACTGCCGCCGGCGGAGCTCCAGCCGCTCCTCGCCGAGCTCCACGCGTTGGTGCAGCGCGGTGCGTGGATGGAAGGGGCAGATATACCGGAGCCACCGGATATCGATGATTTGCCTGAACCGTCGTGAGTAGATGATGCAGCGCACCTCCATGACAACAACGTGCTGAAAATGAGTCAGCCAAATCTCTGTCTTGTGCTGTTTTTTTTGATGATGATGGCGATGTTGGTGCAACATGCTCCCACCTCCATCTTCTTCTTCTTCTTCTTCTTCTTGTGTGTTGTGCTCTTCAGTAGAGGTACACGCATCAACAGTTGGCGTACTTCGTGCAACCTCCCCGTGGACGACGACCACCGCTTTCACACACTGTGATACGAGCGGCGGCCACGGACGAACGAAGAACTCAGCTCAACGTGATTGCTGTGTTTTGTTTTTGTGGAGGCACATTGGTTGTGTGCTAGAGACACTTAGAAACAGAAGAATCATCATCATCCACGCGCGCAACACACACACACACACACACACATGGCGCCAAAGACAAAGAAGAAGCCTGCGCGCAGCCGTAGCGCTTCCGCCGGCTCCAAGAAAGGGGCGGCCAAGAAGCCGCCGATTGAGGTGCCACCGAAGAAGATCCAGGATATCCGAGACCAACTGTGGCGCTCATTCCCATCGGTGCGCGCCGCCATCGACGCCGAGCTTCAACGCCGTGTGGAGCAGGAGGTGCCCCCGAACCCTGAAGATCCCGATGACGTGGCACTCGTTGAGCTCACCAACGCAGTACGGATTCCCTGGACGGAGATGCGCCAGCTCGTGCAGTGTTTGTACTTGGCCACCCATGGCAATCCCACACAGGACGACCGAGATGTGGCGGTGGCGGCGGTGGTTGGAAGCGAGGAGGTGCCAGAGCAGGAGGACTATGCACGTGAGGAGGTGATCCGCCGTTTTGAGGCGCTCCCCGCACGTTGGCTGAAGCACCTCGAGCTTCCCAAGCGGCACAGCGCACGTCAGGCCGCCCTTCGTGCCTTGTGCGAGGAGGTGCTGGATTGCATCACCTTCGACGACGCACCAAACCATCTCCTAGCACCTGAGGAGGTCTTGATGGTGTGCAAGTCGGTGCCCGCACCGGTTATGGTTGTTAGCCCGATTGAGAACTTCGTGCCACTCACCGCCCACCGCGCCTACCCCGACGTCTACGATGACTTGTGGAGGCGCCTGGCCCTCTCCATCTCGCAACCATCCTTGGCAGCATCATCCTCATCCTCCTCCACGAACGCCAACTCTTCTCTGACCCTGGCGGAGTTCCGTGTGTTCTTTTGTTGGTTCTACACCTTGCACTTCTTCAACACCACACCAACCCGGAGTGAGGCCGCCGCAGATGCCGTCTTCCACGACCACCTCAACGGACGTGGGGAGCTCGATATGGAAGGCTTCCAGCTCGCCTGCCGTAGCATGTGCCGGCACTTTGCCCAACAGCGAGATGCGGCACACTATCTTAGCCAACTACTCCAAATGAGCATGGAAACGCTGCAGGAGTGGGGAGAAGAGGATGATGGCGGCGCACACATCTTCACGCGGGCGGACTACATGATTCAGAAGCTGCCACCACGCAAGGAGCTCGTTGATCCGACTGCACTTTTCATGAGGGATGAGCTCCGCAAGTGGCACATGGAGGAGGATCTCTACCAGCAACGCATCAGCCCCAACCGCATCTTCCTCTACGGCCGACGTTGTGTGGGAAAGACGGAGGCCGGCAAGGCCTTGGCGGAACATCTCCACAACACTCACCTTGATGTGTGCGAGCTCGCGTGGCGGGCGGTGTTGCGCACCATGACGATGATGAGGGAGGAGGATGGGGCGGTGGCACCAGAGGAGGAAGCGGACCCACTTGGCGTGGAGCTCCACCAACACATGGCGGCCCGCACCCCTATCCCACTGACCTTGCAAGCTCAACTTATTGCGCGAGAGGTTGGCCACGCCCGCTCGCTCTACAGCGGCTACGTCTTCAGCGACTCCCTCTGCTTCTCCGAAGAACACGCCGAGGCACTGACGGCCTACCTCCAGCAGGCGGGCCTCCTTACGGAACTCATCCCGACCATCTTTGTGGAGCTCTGTGCGACGGACGTTGTGCGGGAGGAGCGCGCCGCGATGATCCTCGCCGAGCGCAGCACCCGTTTTCAGCTGGAGAGCCACCGTCGCGATGATGTTGAGGCGAAGGAGCGCCTGGAGAGAAGCCGGCAGGCAAAATGTGAGGAGCTGAACGCGATATTGCAGCATCTGACGGATCTTGAGGCCCAGGCCACCCCAACCCCGGAGAATGAAGAGGAGCCCGAGGAGCTGCGTGCCGCGCGGGAGCAGGCGGAGGAGGCGCACCAACTTTTGGATGTGCTCGACCGTGAAGAGGCGGAGCAGCGCGCGCAGGAGGAGGACGAGGCCGAGGAGGAGGCAGCCGATCCTGCGCAAGCGCTGGAGCTGGAGCATCAGCAAGCACGCACACACTTGGAACACCTGCTCGAGCTTGGCCGTGAGCCGCTCTACGCGAGCGCCACGGACGATGCCATTGTGAGCCGTGTGGCACCCTTGAAGCGTCTTTTTGATGCTGCGTCGGAGAATGAGCGTGTGTTGCAGGTTGGCGGCCACTCCGCCACCTCCGACCTCGTTGCCTACATCACGGATGCGCTTGATTTGCAGCCCACCTTGCTTCCCATGGAGCCTGCCCGTGTACGCGATGTGGTACGTCCTCCGCACACCATGGCTGGTGATGAGGAGTGGAGCAAAGTGAAGGAGGAGGCCGCGGCGGCTGAAGGTGCGGAGCCCTCGCACGCATGGCGCCGCTTCTGCCCCGTCTCTGCCCTGGACGATGCGGTGCTCATTGAGGGAAGTGCGTGCTTCCTCTGCATCTTCCGCGGGCGCAGCTACTGGATGGCTTCACAGGCAAAGATGGAGAGATTTATGGCCAACCCGTTTCACTACCTCCGCCACACCCCGGTGGATCGCCAGCGCATCTTGTTGGTGGCGAGTGAGGCGGCGGTGGCGGCGGCGGGGAAAAGTGGGATGCTCGAGCACATTTCGCAGCAGCTCTCCGACCAACTTCACCTGACGCGACTGGACCTCCACGCCTACAACGCGTGCATGGCCAGGTATCGCGAGCTCACCGACGCCCGCACCGCGGTGCTGACGGCTCGCACCGCCTACGAGGTGGGGGAGAAGGAGCTCCGCGTCGAGCGTCTCGAGAAGCGCATGAAGGCCCTCGCCAAGCTCAAGAAGAAGCCAAAGAAGCCTGCACCAAAGAAGATGAAGGAGAAGAAGCGCAAGGGCAGCGTGGCTGCGGCCTCCGTGGCGGCAGAACTTGTCGCGGAGGTGCCGGAGCCCGTCGTGGAGATTGAGGAGCCGCTGATTGCCAAGGTGGCGGAACGTTTAGATGAGGTGCTCGAGGAGCAGGTTGCTGAGGCGAAGGAGGCGATGCGCGATGCGGTGCCGATTCTTCTTTCATGCATCACGGGCAGCCAACGTGCGGATGTCTTCGATCTTCTCTTTGGCGAGCGCATCCTGCCAGAGCTGGTGCTGGTGCTAGATTATGAAGGTGATGAGGAGGAGGCAGCGGATGCAAGCGGCACCAACAACAACAACAACAACAACAACAGTGGTGCGGCACCCGCTGAAGATGGCGCAGCAGATTCTGAAACCGAGGCCGCCACCACCGTGCGTGGGCCGTCGGTCGAGGATCTCGCCACCACCGCCGCCGCCACCCCGTCCGCCACGCCCGCCACCCTTGAGGAGGAGGCCGCCACCACCGTGGCATCACCATCACCTCCTCCAACCGCCATCGCAGGGGGCGAAGATGCTGCCGCTGTTGGTGCCGTGGAGGGCCAGGCTGATGGTGATGTTGCTGCGGAGGAGCAGCAAGAGCAGCTGCTTGCCAGCGAGGAGGTGAAGCCGGTGCCTATGATGGATGCGGCTGCCATCATTGCGAAGCTCGAGGAGCCCCCGCGCGACTGGAAGAACAACGCACCAAGCGCGAGCAGCCTTCGTCCTGCGCAGCAGTTCTCCATCCACGCCTTCAACCTCTTCGCCAAGAGTGAGTTGGATGTGCTGCGCGAGATCCGCCAGCGCATCAGCCCAGTGGCCCCCATCATTAGCCAAGGCATCGTTGATGAGGAGCTCGGCATGGAGGAGGAGGAAGAGGAGGAAGAAGAAGAGGAGGAGGAGATGCATGATGATGCACGCCATGTGGCCATCAAGTACTATGACCCCCCCGTCGTGGTTGATCCGGTGGTGCGGCCGATGCGCAACTTTCTGCATCAGTTTGGCTCCCGCTTGCAGTTCTGCCCCGTAACGCTGAAGGAGCAGGGCATCCTCGTGCGGGGAAAGAATGATTTGTGCCTCCGCTTCATGGATGAGCTCTACTGCTTCGCCACCGATGCCGATCGAGAGCGCTTTCTTGCCAACCCGTTTCGCTATGTTGGGGAGGACGCCCCGCGCGATGTTCCGCCACGGATGTGGTTGGTTGGTGAGGACCACTCTGGCAAGCGCACCCTCGCACGTGGCATAGACGAGGCCTTTGATCTCCCCTGTTTTGTGTATGAGCGAACCTTCTTGGAGCAGTGCATCGAGGCAGCTGAGCGTCCGGGTGGTGGCATGGCCGGTGATACGTACATCCCACATCAGAGCAGCACACACCTCACGACGGGGAGCCGCATCTTGAAGGAGCTCCGCGACTTTGCGGCGGACCAGGAGAAGCACCTGAAACTGCGCGATGAGGCGGAGGCCATCATGGCGGAGCGAGAGCGTCGCGAAGAAGAGCAGGCCGAGGCCAGCGAGGATGATGAGGAGGCTGAGTCAGAGGAGGAGGCGGCGGTGGATGAAGAAGCGGAGGAGCGGCTGCGCGAGCAGCTAGACTTTGAGGCTGAGGATGAAGATGATCAGCATGTTCGGCTGAATGAGGCCTATTTGCACATGCTGAGCTGCGTTACGCGCCTGCAGCCCTTTGAATCCAAGGGCTACCTCATGATCACGAAGCCACTGCCTGAGCAGGACGTGGACCTACTCTTCGCCGATGGCTGCATTCCGGAGTTGGTGTTGGAGGTGCGGCTCATTGAGGAGGTGCGCGCGGAGCGCCTCAAGACCGCGGAGGATAATCTCGCCAAGACACAGGCCATCGCCGCCAAGGCCGCCAGCGCTGCGGCGGAGGTGGCGGCGGAGGAAGGCCAGGCACGTGCCAGCACCCGCGAGGCGCGTCGGAAGGAGCGCGAGCTGCGACGGTGGCGTCGGCGCCACATTGGCATCAATGATCCCGCCTCCGATGCGGAGGCCGAGGGGAGCGAGGCGGGCGAGGAGGACGATGGCGCGGCCAATGCGGGCGATGACGATTCCGCCGCCCCGTCGGAGGAGGAGCCGATGGAGGACTTTATTGATGGCATGCAGGAGCGTTTGGTGGAGGTGATGGTGATTAAAGGGGATCGCGCACCAGGCGCCAACCTCCGCTCCGCCCTTGACCAGCTCTCCCGCCACCTCCATCACCGCCCCTCCTTCTTCTATGCCCCGCAGGTGGTGCTGTACGATGATGCGATGCAGATGCTGGAGCGCGGAACGGCGGACCTCTCCTCCTTTGGCAAGACCGATCCGGTGTTGCTGCTCGAGCGCCGCAACGGTGCGCGACGTGCCTGTGCGTGGAAGCCTAGTGGCATTGCCGTGGGCGTGGAGCTCGATGACGATGCTCTCGCCGACGAGAGCTTTGCCGGAGAAGAGGAGGAGGAGTCCGATGCTGCGCATCATGGCGCCAACAACAACAACAACGCCATGGATATGGAGCCACCCATGGAGGAGGAGGAGCTCACCGAGTACGGCTCCGAGGACTTGGAGGAGATGGAGGCACGCAAGGAGCGCAAGGAAAAGCGTCGCTGGCGTGCGATTGCTCCCCGTGTGGCCCTGCTCTGCCAACGTTTGTTCTTCTTCCGCGATGATGCCTCGCTCAAGAAGTTTGTGATGGACCCTGTTCGCTACATGGAGCAGCCACCGCCATGCCCGAACATGCGCACGCACCCCGTCGTGGCCATGTTCGAGGATGATTGCTTCTACATGGAGGATGTGAATGGAGTGAAGCAGCGCTGCATGGCCGAATCCGTTGCCTACAACTTAGGAGCTCAGCTCATTTCGTTGCCAAAACTGCTGAACTGGGCCTCACTGCACCCGCGCCTGGGCTCACTGAGCTACCGCGCGCTGCAGGCCGCCATCACGCAGGATTTTGACGAGGACCTCGTCGAGGAGCTCCTCGTGGCACGTTTGCAGAGCGCCGATGTGCGAAGAGTAGGTGCGGTGCTGCAGAATCTTCCCCGTACGCGAGAACAGTTCGAGGCCATCAAGCGCAACGGCTGCGCCCCCATCATGAAGGCCAACGCCCAGCTCATCAGTGAAGAAACAGATCTCGGCCAGACGATGCGGCTTCACACCCTCGATTTCGTGGATTACATGCTCAACTACGCCTGGCTTGACCTGCCTCTCCCGCGTGAGTCCGCCCCACGCGACGCGGCCAACTTGAGCGTGTTGGTGCATGAGATGGACGACTTCATTCACAACGAGCGCGAGGCCATTTTGCGCCGCCAACGTGCCTTTCCCATCAACCTGGAAAACACGTACCAGACGTGGCAACACGTGCGCGAGCACCTCTCCGACTACCGCTGGTACTGCCCCTACTGCTGGGTGGAGCAGCAGGACTTGGTGTACGTACGCCATCAGGAGCCCACCTACGCAGCACAGTTTCTTGGCAAGTACTTCTTCTTCAGTGAGGAGGGCTATCTAGAACGCTTTCTGGTGAATCCAACGCAAGTGGCGGACCCAACAACACTGGTTCCGCTTCCACCACAACTTCCCGAGCCCCTGGATGAGGAGATGTGCTCCGCCATCTCTGCCGAGGAGCTCGAGCTGCAAGGCTGCTGCCCCGTGATGCTCTACGACACCCGTGAATCTCGTGGTTTGCGTGGTGTGTTGGAGCCCATCGCCAAGAAGGGCAGCACCAAGCTTCTTGTACGCTACGATGGCAAGCTGTACGCCCTCCTCAACGAGGAGAATCGCACACGCTTCCTCAAGCGTCCGTGGCTCTACGTTGGTGGGGCCTACATGCCTCCATCGCGCAAGTGCCCCCTCACCCCAGAACAGGTACGTGATGGCATCAAGGATGAGGAGTACATCCGCCGCCAGCTCTACGATAGTGTGGCCTACGCCATGTTGGAGGTGGCGGCCAAACGGCCAAAGTACCCGGGCCTCTCCGTCGAGGAGTCCGCGCTGAAGTACATTGCGCTCCACATGAAGGCCAACAACGCCGCCAACTGCGATATCCAGGTGGCACAGTACTCGGAAAACTTCGAGCTCTTCGAGAAGCGCTGCCTCTTCTACAAGACGGTGAATGGCGCGACGGCCACGGCGGCGTCGGACACGCAGCAGCTCGCTGCGCTAGATTCGTTGTGCTACGAGTACGAAAAGATGATTCATGGCTTCCGGCAAACGGGTGAGCTCATTCGCTTGAAGAATGTAATGCCGAAGAACACCCCATTTCCGCCATCCCCGCGGTAAATGAGATCTCTCCCTCCCCATCCACGTACACACACACACACACACACACACATTCGCGAATCGTGCTGCTGCATCCATCCGTACAGAGATGGATGAGGTTGTGCTTGCGTGTTGTTGTTGTTGTTGCTATGGATTGAGGGAGCAGGTATCCCTCATCACGACCTCACGCCGCTCCACTGCGCGCTGACACTGGATGATTGATGCAAATAGGGGGAGATGTACTATAACCATTGCGCCCTTTTTTTTTCTTGTGGGAGTGTGGAGATGATGCAGGCAGCACCGCCACTTTCGTCGGTGGTTGTGCTCCTGCCATCACACCAAACCTCGATGGAGGCCACACGCTGGCGTCTTTGGTGATGCCAGCATCATGATTATGGCATCGTGTTGTTTCATTTATCTTTTTTTTCTGTTTTTCTTTTTCTGCGTGCGTGGAGGGGATGCTTGCGGTGTAGCTAGCCTACGACTACCCGCTTGTTTGTGTGTGTGCTGCGATGATGAAGATGGTTGATTCGATGTAGAGCATAGTTGGATGCCCCCCACAATCCTACAAGAATAATCCAACAACAACACACGTACACCAGGTGTAGAGCTCCTCTTCTGGAGATGAAGATGGAGGTCATGAAACACGTACAAGATTGCAGAACCACACACAACTTGTTGCCCAACACCTACTTCCCTCTTCTTTTGCTCTTATCACACATTTACACACACACACTCACGCACATAAACAAGGGCAAGGGCTGTAGGCGGATATCATCAATCGTGTGTGGGTTGCTGACGGGTACTCACCACCACCATCATCATCATCTCCGCACCTTCTTCAAGGTGAATTCGTTCTTTGCTCATCAACAAAAAAACAACGCGCACACAAACGAACATCATTTCCTGTGTGTGTAGATGTCAGCCACCCTCAATCTCCGTCTTCGTACGCCCAAGGGCCAACACAACATCTCACTGGATCTGGAGATGCTATGGATCGATGTGCTGCACAAGCTGGAAGAGGTGAGTGGCATCCCTGCCAACCAACTCCGTCTCTTGCGTGGCTACCCGCCCAAGGCCATTGAGGCCGAAGAAGATGTTCCTCTGCGCACCTTGAACCTGCCAGCCAACGAGTGCCTCATTTGCCAGGCTGGCGAGGCACGTGTGCTTCACATACACAGTGGGGAGCGCTACATACCTCCCGCACCCGAGCGCGCACACTTCATTCGGCGAATCTGCCCCGCGGACAACTCATGCCTCTTTCACGCATGCGCCTACCTCCTGAAGCAGAAGAGCCGCGTGGATGGGCCATCGCTGCGGGCGCTGTGTGCCGAGGTGATTGAATCCCACCCCGACATGTTTAATCGTAGCACCATTGGTGAAGATCCACGACACTACGCCAACTCACTACGCCAGCCAACCATGTGGGGAGGGGCGATTGAGATTCAGGTGATGAGTTTCTGGTTCCAGACGGAGTTGGTGGCCTTGGACCTGGAGTCGTGCAATGTGTGCCGCTTTGGCCAAGGTGAGGGCTACAGTGTACGTGCTTTTCTCGTGTATACAGGCCAACATTATGATTGTTTGGCCATGAATCCTACCTACAACTGTGAGTCGGAGGAGCGCGATCAGGTGCTCTTTGGTGTGGGGGATGAGGTGGTGCTGCAACGTGCGCAACGCTTTGTGAAGGAGGAGAGCGCCAAGTTGGCCAAGAAGTAGTGTGTGCTTCCCATGTTGATGTTGGATCTGCACAAGGATGGTGGTCGGCAAATATGTTCTTGTTTGCTCCCACTATTTATACTACGATCTTCGTGATGTGATGGCACTCGGTGAGGTCAGAGTAGCTCCGCCAATGGGCTCAGGTTGATGTGGATGGTGCTCCCCAAAGAGAATGATGATGGATCATCATCTTCCTGCATCAATGTCGTGCATGGCAAACATGTGTTTTTCCATCTCCTATTTTTTTTCTCTTTTTCTCTCTCTCCTATGTAGCTGTGCTTGGAGTGTTCTTCCAACAACAACAACAACAACAACACACAAACACACATCCATCATCCACGTACGCACAGCTCCTCCCTGATTGTACGTACGGGAGGGGAGGAGAGTGATTGATGCAAACCTCTCCGCCACCCCCGCCGCGGCCAGAGAGCAACGGCCGCAGCACCGCCCCGGCCTCGCGGCGCTCTGTCACCGCGAGCGTGGAAGATTCCGAGTACATTCGCGGGTTTGTGGATGAAGATGATCTGCAGAGTATGCCAACAGGGCTCAAGGCTCTCTTGGTGCAGTCGGAACGCATGGCCGATACTTTAGATTCTGGCGTGTTGCGTGTGGAGGCTGTGCGTGCGAAGCTAGGAACCCCTGATGCTCCTCGCCCACCAACCGATGATAGTGCCCACCCAACGAGTGGTCTCGATCTCACACGCAACGCCAACTCCGACACCAATCTGGTTTACCGTGTACGTGATTTAGAGCGTACACTGCGAGATAAGGATGAGTACGTGCGCCGACTGCGCAAGACCATCAAGGAGCTCGCCCGACGCATGCAGGGTGTGGCGGAGTTCATTGACGTGAAGGAGGATATTGAGGAGCGTTTGGAGCGGATGGAGCGTGAGCACCAAGAAGAGATCTCCGTCCACCGCAACGCCGCCCGCGATGCGCGCCTCGACATGCTCGAGGATCGCGTGAAGCTCTTCTCCATCGAGGCATCCTTGCGCGAGACGCACGAGCGCGATGTGATGGCCAAGGCCACAGAGCTCCTGGATCAACGCACGAAGGAAGTTAACGACCAAAACTTTTTGCTCGTGAAGGATAAGATCATCCTGGCGCGTGATATGGAATCCGCACGCCGGCGCCGTTCGGTGTTGGAGGTGGAGAACACCGAGCTGCGGCGCAAGATCGCGCTCTCCACGGGAACGGAGAAAGAGCTCCTTCAGCGTAGCGTGAAGCAGAAGCGCGAGGTTAGCAAGCTGAAGGAGCAGGTGAAAACCACCGAGAATGGTCTCAATAGCATCGTGGAGGAGTATGAGCAACGTCTGGCCAAGCTCCGCGCGGATCACGAGAAGTCCATCAAGGCCCTCACGGTGGAGCGCGATGATGCACGCAACGATGCCAAGAAGCTCCTCGTGGAGCTCAAGCGTCTACGCGAGCTTTCCGGCCAGCTCGTGCTGCAACATAGTGAGCTGGAGCAGTTCTTCTACGACGCACTTCGCACCGTTCGCTGTGAGATTGTGCAGGAGCGGCGCCGGCAGATTGTGGGGATGCCGTGTAGTGTTGGGCCCTCTGCAAGCCAGACGGCGAGTAGCACCCTGCGCCTTCAGACGCAACCACGACTGATGCTCACGGAGACGGCCAACTCCACGGCACTGCCACGATTGCATCAGTGGGGGCGTGACGGCAAAGGCCTTCCAGTGCTTCTCAACAGCAACAACAAGAAGAAGCAAAAGAGAACCTCCAAGTCCGTAGATTCGCTAGGAACGCTCATCAAGACGAATCATTCGCAGCTTCCCTATCTTCACTACGACGGTGATGATCATGATGAAGCTCATTCACGTGATGAGGATCCTGACGCCATGAATGTGGAGGAGGAGGCGGAGTTCTTTGACGATACCGCCGCTGCGCCATCGTTGCGCCACATCCCCGATGCACCAACCATGGCACAGATTCAGCGCGTGGATATTGCGTCGATGTCTTGGACGGAGAAGGAGCGCGTGATTCGCTACCTCTTCAAGCGACTGCAACAACAAGCACATCGCCGGTCTGCTCCGGCGGATGGTGGCTCCGACAGCACCACGACGCAGGACGAGGCGGAGATGAAGATGCCACCATCGGGGTTGGTGATGCGGGATAGCGATACGTTCCTCACGCAGCCGTAGTAAGATGGGCTGTTGTTGTTGGTGTTGGTCTTGATGATGATGATGATGATGATGATGATGGTTGTTTTGTTGTTGTTGCTTCCCCAAATGCATTCATCCTCATCATCTTCGAGAGAGAGGATGATGATCATGAGGCTATTGTTGCTGTTGTTGTTGATGAATGATGTATTCCCCATGGCGAGATGTTGGTGACCAAGAATGTGTGTGTGTGTGTGGCGAAACTCATCTACCACCACATTCATACACACCACACCAACCTCCTCGCTGCCGTTTCACGCGGCTGATTTCTCTTTGCTGTGGCTGTTCGCCACATTCAATACAACACATGCATCATTGCCATGAATCACGGAACACGCGGTTTGTGTGCCAAACCCTCACGTAGAACACTCACATGCTCTTCATCCTTCTCTTCTGGTGCTGTGTTGTGTTGTATGTTGGTAGCGGAGGCTTCTTGACGAAGTCTTTGGGCTCTGTTTTCTTGGTAGCTCATTCACCGCCTTTGTGTGTTCTTCCGTGTGTGTGGCACAGAGAAGGGCCACAAAAAAATCTTAGATTTGCTCCACACGTACACGTACACGTGCAACAACACCGTTGTTGTGTTCCAACACTTTAAACAACCACAATATAGAACAACGCCATACATCTCATAGATTGCACAAACAACAACAACAACAACAACAACAACTTCGTAGATCATCATGTCAGCGCCAGTTGCTGGACGTCGAAGGGGTCTTGTGGCGGCATCCAACGTACCTCCGCCAACTTCGTCTCTCGCAACTCAAGACGATGGACCATCGTGGCTGCTCGGTGATGATGCACCCACCAACACCAACACCAACGCCAACACTTCAATTGGTGCTGTTGTTGCGGATGCCCCACGTGCCAACACCAACACCCTCTCCTTCCTAGACGACTCAGATGATGATGCGCCAGCAGCTCCACCTCCGCGAGCGGCAACAACATCATCGCCACAACCGCCGCCACAACCAACATCATCTGCAACACCAGCCTTCTTGTGGGATGATGCACCACCACCACCAACAACAACATCTGCTCCTTCTGCTTCAGCTCCCATCATCAACACCACTCAGGCTGCTGCTCCTGCTGCTGTGGTGGATCGTACAGGTGCGTTGGTGCGTCAACGCGACCAACTTCAACATGAGTGCCAACAGCTTGACGAGCAGCTTCAGACGATCCAAGCACGTGTACGTACCTTGGAGGATGGCACGCATCCCATCATGGTAGAGGTGGAGGCCTTGGATGCTGCCATGAAGGTGAAGCAGAGCACACTAGATGAGGCGGAGAAGCTGCAACAACAACAGCAACAGTCCAACACAACAAGCAAAGGTGAAGATGATGTGGGTGCTGGTGATGGAGCTACACCTCTGCCACAGGAGCAGCAGGTGCTGCTCGATGCACATCGTTTGGAGCTGGAGGCCAGCTACCAAGCCACCCTCCAGACGGCGAGGGATAACTTACATCAGCAACAACAACAGCTTACCGCAACACAGGCCAGGTGGGAGGCCATCAAGGAGGAGATGTTCGCCAGCTCGCACGATGCGCTGGCGTTGGCGGAGGCGGATGTTGTGAAGATGATGCGCCAGACGCAGATTGATTTGGCCCATCACGTACATACCGCCGTTCCCAAGTGTATTCGTGAGTGCATGGCAGAAGCTGGCCAACAACGCTTCGATGTGCAGCAAGCCGATCGCCAACACCGCTTTGATGCGCTGCACCATCATCAGGCGGAGCGCGAGGCATCACGGCAGGATTTTGTGGAGAAGCGTCGAGAATGTATTCGCCACCGCGCCGATGACGTCTTGGCACGTCTTCGAGTGCAAATGAGCAAGGATGCGGAGCTACGGTTGGATGAAACACGCCAACGTCTGGCGGCCTACCGTGTGGAGGCACAACAACATCACGTGGAGGCGCATCGTGTGGCGCAGGAATCCTTGATGCGCGAGGTGGCGCTTGCGCAGGAGAACCTCGCCAGGCACGATCATCTTCATCATGAGGAGGAAAGGCATCTCCACAAGCGTCGAGCGGAGGAGCTCCACGTTTTCCAGCAACGTGCCGCCCATGAACGGCGTACGCTGGCATCTACACACACCGCGAAGTATATGAGTGCCGAGGCTGAAAATAAGGAGCCACAGGCCCTGAGCGATGCGGTTGTGAAGCGTTTGCATGATGGCGCGGAATCTCTCCTCACCCGACTTCGGCGTCTAAAGATTGGCGTGGAGACCAACGCTGACGTACTTCGACGTACATCATCATCATCATCATCATCCGCAGCCACACCTTCAGCATACACAACATTTGCCGCCACCAATGCACGTCGAGCAGCCATGAAAACCTCGGCGGAGCGCATTTCACGTCAGGTGAGCGAGGTAGTTGCTGCGCGCATGGCACTGGGCTCTGTGGGCCGAGAGATGGAGCAGCGTGTGGCGGAGCTCGCTAAACGTGTTGGCACGCAACGCGCCAAGGTGGATGGTCTGCGTGCATCGGGAGAGGTGGCACGACGTCAGTGGGAGCGCGATGTACGTCAGCAGCTCAGCCGCACCTTCACAACCAACCCGAACAACGTGGATGTTGGTGGTGCTGGTTTGCCTGTGCTCCGTGATGTGGAGCATGAGGTGGTGGAGTCTCTCATGGCGCGACTTGCCACACTGCACCAACATCATCAGCACACGCAGCGTGTGCGCCATCTCTTTTCTGAGCATGTGGTGCAGGAGGTGGACCGTCTTGGGGTGCAACGACGTTCGTTGTTGCAATCGATGGAGGCGGTGATGGCGCAATCTGAAACGTTGCGACGGATGCATGGAGAGGTGGAGGGCCGTCGGGTGGCGGCAGAGATGGCGGAGTCTGAGATTCAGGAGGAGGAGAAGATGTTGGCACGCGAGGTGGAGGTGGTGGAGCAGCTTCGGCAGGCACTGGACGTTGCCACCGCCAAGGCGGAGCGTCGTACGTGGAAGATGCGTGCAACACAACACTATCCACATCATCATCATCTTCACAATCATGCGCCACTCGTGGATTTCTCACCACAGGAGCTCAACCTCCGCCATGCCAAACGTAGTCCTGCACGGAAATCTGCCAACTTGCATGCTCGTGGCAGAGGTGCCAACAACGCCGCCCTCATTGCAGAGCTTCGAGGGCTCATTGCTCGTCTGGATGCAGGTGGACGTGGTGGCGTAGATGATGATGATGATGATGTTGTACGTCCAAAGAGGCAGAAGGAGGTGGTGGTGATGATGGAGGATGGAGGTACGCCGTACCGCCACACAAGCCCGCCACTTGGCTCCGCCATGAGCGGCACCACCACCGACTTCTCCACGAGCCTCATTCGCATTCCCATGCCAGACGAAGAGAGCGGCACCTTTCCGCCCATGGTGGCGGTGAATGGCACCAAGATGGAGCAGCACGTGCTTCCCGCACCCGCCACCGCCACAACACCAACAACAACAACATCGGCAAACATGCCCACGACGACGATGATGATGGCTTCCGCCACACCGGCTGAACGCGGTGAAGGTGCAGAGGTGTCTTGCACCTCACTTACCTTGGGTGGTGCAGCCATGATGTTGAGCTCCACACGACCTCCCATCACGACGACCTCCACGCTCGAGTGCTCCGACATGCCACTCGTGGAGTACACGGGACTGGGCAAATCTCTCACAACGCCGTCGAGCTCTAACCCACGAAGTGGCAGCGCCGCGGGCTCCTCCTTCCACAGCTGAAGGTGGATGGATTCATGCGCTCACACACAACAACAACAACAACAACAACAACAACAAAACATGGTTTTCACGCACAACATGCATGTACGTGATGAGTGCCGAACAACAACATCTTCTTCTTCCTTTTCTTTCTTGGTGAGCAACACATTGTGTAGGTGCCGCCACCTCCTCCCGAGGGACGCGACGCATCAAGCAGGGTGAGGGCCAAAGCCGTTGTTCTTCTTCTTGTTGTGTGTGAGTATCACCAACACCACACACCGCACACGTACAGCAAAAATCGGAAGGAATAACGTCGTGCCAGAAGATTCTCTAGACGGATTGCGACGACTACGTGCCTTTCCTGCTTGTCTTGGTTGTTCCGCAACAACCACACACAAACACACACACACAGAGATAGTACGCCCATCATCATCATCATCAGCAACAACAGCATCTTTTTTGTGGCACAATGATTGCCCTCGACTTCACGTTGCACCGTGTTCTCTGCGATCCCATCACCTACTCCGGTTTCTTCAGCGATGATGATTGCGGCCGCCACATCCCCGACGGCGCCTCCTTCGCTGTTTGCTGGACCCGTGTGCCACGTGCTCGCCAATCCACCATCAATCCTGCGCACATCCGCAGCCAAGGCAGTAGTGAGTACTCCTTCTTTCGTGAAAATGGTCGTGATATGGCCCTGACCTTTGCCAACGCTGTCGGTGAGGTGTTCATGAATGGAGAGAGCGAGGTGATATCCTTCCAGCTAAAACCAAATCGGTACTCCGGCAATGATCTCCCCGTGATCGCCAAGGGAACGCTTGACGCGGTGCCCTACTTTGGCCGACCACGCAAGACCTACGCCATCAAGTTGCGTGACGCACTGGGGCAGGAAATTGGCCGACTTCTCTTTTCGTTGGAGGTGCGGGAGATGGAGGTGGAGGAGGAAACGTGCCTCGATGCACAGCCGGCAATGAAGGTGCCGCCACGATCATGTGTGGCGGGCCCGAGTACATCCATTCTCACCAGCAGCAACAACAACAACAACAACATCAGTGGGAGTAGTAGTGGTCTTGCATCAGCACGACGTAGCACCAACGCGGAATCATCTGGTCTCCCCGCACGTACAGCGGCGAGGGTGGCCTTCGCCGACGAAGTATCATCCCCTCGACAACTTCCTGCACGTCCAGCCACCAACGCTGCTGCCATCGCAACATCATCATCATCATCATCCAACACCGCCACCGCCATACCGGATGCGGCCCAGCACCTCCCGACCATCACCCTGGATCTTCGTTTGGCACGTATGTACCTGCCACCTCCACACGCGATGAGCTTCGATGGTAGCGC
Organism: Jaenimonas drosophilae; assembly: GCA_030849065.1. NCBI lineage: Eukaryota > Euglenozoa > Kinetoplastea > Trypanosomatida > Trypanosomatidae > Jaenimonas > Jaenimonas drosophilae. Next base: position 54,441 of record JASAON010001599.1, read on the forward strand.
CACCTACACACTGCGCATCGTCTTTGGCGATGCACTTCGCCACGTTTTGACGTGCACCTCCGTCGAAGAAGATGAGCTCCGCCTGGGCCATCACAGCGTACCATCCTTCGTGGTGCGAGAAGGCTGCACCGACAAGATCCGCTTCGAGCTGTTGGAGGACCAACTTCGTGTGGCCTCCTTCTCCCTCGATCCAGCAAAGCTCCGAAGTGGAGCTGCGGATGTGTGGCGTGAGTGCTCGATCCCCTTCACGTATCAACCCGCGAAGCAATCCACGATGCTGGACCTCTCCGTACGACGTCGCGATGGAGCTGCTGCTTCTGCATCATCTGCCACAACGCACCAGAAGGGCAGCAACGCACCACCAGCTCATGATGTACGTGGGTCAACGAAGGAGTGGGAGATGATGGAGCGCATCGCCACATCGGATGATGCGGAGTTGCGGCAGCTGACATCTCGTGCGCTTCAGCCACCACCTCCAGCACCACACTCCATCGCCGTCGCCGCACCATCAACCAACTACACAACCAGCACAACCTCATTGGCATGGAATTCGCCACGCGCCAGCGCCGCGCGTGAGCGAACAACAACAACAACAACGACGATGATGGTGCCATCTTCCTCCACCACACCACGCCAGTTCGTGGCTCCACCACCACTTCCCACGAGCACAACCCCACGTGCCACCACCACATCATCCTCAACAACCACTGCTGCAGGAGCTACATCCATGCCCTACAACAACACCACTTCATCCAACAACAACACCAACAACACCAACGTCCACGCACGTCGTCGTGACGCACCCACCAAGTCAAGCAATGCAACACTTGAAGAGGCCTACCCATCACATCTTCTTCCGTTGGCAGCCTCGCCCTCACTCGGGCTGCCGGAGTCGGTTCCACCACGCCAGGATTCATCGCCACTCCGAAAAGCTGCCGTCGCACCCACAGGATTTGGAACATTCCTCACAACAGCAACACCGCCACCACCAAACACAGGAGCATCGCCACGTGCGCCGCCACCATCATCCTACAACAACAACAACAACACGTACCGGGCACCACCTCCATCTCACACAGCCGCAACGACGCCACGTGCTTCATCCATAACCACAACACCAAGGACGATGCCACCACCACCACCACCACCACCTACGTCATCAGCAACAACCTCTCTTCCTACGCAGCGGTATCAGCATCCTGGCCACACGGCCACCTCCACCCCGGTGCGTTCAAGGCCCACCGCGACGACGAGTTATGGCAACACCACAAGTGTTGAGAGGAGCAGTGCGCCACGTGCAAGCAGCGCCACACGGCCACACTATTCTGAAGATGTTGGCCGTTCACCTCATCCTGTTGCGCCATCACACACGCTGCGGCATGAAGAGATGCCAAGCCGCTTCCTCCGCGGTGCTTCCGTGGATATATCCTCCATTTATCCGCGCCACGACTCAACGAGTGAGGTGCTCTCAACGCACAGCAAACACCGCCATCGTCGTCGCCGCCATCATCATCATGACGATGATGATGGTGCTGATGATGATGATGTGGATGGACGAACGTCATCGGCACCAACTTCGTCACGCTACCGCCGTCGTCGAAGTTGTCACGCGGAGGGCCATGATGGAACCCGATCGCATCACGGCAGCGTGCGTCGCGATGATGGCACTCCACGACGTTCGCATCATCATCATCATCGCCATCGTGATGATGATGATGATCATGGTGATGAACGCCACACACATCGTCGTCGATCTGCACGCAGCACCTCTGCTGGACCCACTTCACCACGTGGCGGTAAGGAGGCCTACTTGATGGAGGTTGTTTCACGTCTGGAGCAACAACACGGCACAACACAACCACCGCGAGCATCGCTCGTTGAGGAGTGGCTCGGGTGGCGTGAAGGCCGTCAGAGTGGTGGCATGGCTGCACCAAGTGGCAGTCGTGCGCCATCTGTTGCATCTCGCGATGGCAGTGTGGCCTCACACTTCTCGCGCCGTGCGAGCCCACTCCCCACAAAATCCTTCGCGGAATGTGGTGAGCAGCGGCCCGTTGATACACCGCGACGCCAATCAGCGCAACTGCGCCAGGACTCACAACTTCGTCAACGACCACCACTCATACCTCGTGGCTACTAGAGCTCGATGCCAACGCACACACCTTCGTACGTACGTACGTACGTACGCGATACGCAATGCATGCCAGTGGATGGCACGATAGATCGTGGGGCCCGTATTCCCCTCTACTCCTACATCTACATCATCATCATCTACGTCATTGTGATACCTCCATGAGATGATGATGGTCCCACACGGTGGTTGTGGCGCACCTTTACCCACCGACATGATACCTATGTCGGTGGCCCTTCATTGCCATCACCAACACCAACAACTACAACAACTACAATATTCACACATTCACGGCCACTACTCACAACATCTACAACACTCTTCTTCTTCTTCTTCTTCTTCTTCTTTGTTTGTGTGTTTGTTTGGCCCTACGACAGAACCTTAGACGACGCGGCGGTTACTCACACATAACAACCGTTGCCGCGTACAAACAACAACACAAATTGTCCGGATCTCCGCGCGGTGTTGCCATCCACGTACGTACGTACGCACACACACACACGCACATATACGCACATAACCTTGGTGGGCAACGACGAACTGCGGAGCTCATCTCATTTCGTAGAGTGTTGGTGGGGCTACTAGATACTTAATCCCCACCCCCCACTACCACCATCATTGCGTGTACCGCAACAACCACAACCACAACAACACCACCACCACCACAACAACAACAACATTCATCAGGATGGGTAGCAACGCCAATGAGGATGATGTCTACGACCGCAACTGGCGCCTGTATCGGCTCCTCGATCTCGATCCCCCAACGACCGCGAAACAAGTGAAGTGGAACTTCCGCAAAGTAACTCTGCGACATCATTTTTTTCAGGCCTACCTGAGCTTATACAACCGCAGCCGCAAACACATTTACGATGCCACGGGCGAGGAGGGCTACGCCTTCATTGCGAGCGGTGCGTGGGGACCTCTCATTCCGGGCCTCGGTGCGGGCGGCTTTTCCTTCTTGTACTTCCTGGTGCTCTTCGTGGAGGTGCTCCTCCTTCTCCTCTTTATCATCTTCATGGCACTCCGCGTGGATACACACATTTGGTGGAGCTGGAAGCATGTGAGTGTGCCACTCCTCATCTTCGTGATCATCATGGCCGTGGTGGCGCTCGTGGCACTGTTGGCCAACTGTTGCAGCCCACGTGCGCGTGCGGAGAGCATGCCCTGCGTGGATCGTCTCTGCCCTTTTGGAAACTTTGTCGCGGCAACATTGTACTGCGTTGCCGTCTTTTGGTTCGTCTTTTCCGAGCTCAAGCATGATGATCCGCACGAATTCGGCAAGCTCATGAAGTACTTCATCTTGCTGATTGTGGCGGATGTGGTCTTCTATCTCGTCTCTCTCGTGTGGCGGTGGCCACGACGTTTGAAGCGGCAGATGGAGGTGGAGCACAACGACCCGAGCCCCATCATCTACGGCGGCATCTTCTTGTTTGGCTGGCTTCACCTGATTTGTTGCGTGGCGCAGTGGGTTGTGCTCGCGCTCTACCTCGATGGCAACATCCACTGCAGCTTGTACGCCGCCCTCGCACCTTTTTGCGTGCGTTGTGGCTTGCGTGTGATTGAGGCCATCCTGCGCAGCGCCATGAAATGCACGGTGCGTGTGCGCTCACCCTTGATGGTGATGTTCGATGGCCTCTCTTCCTTCCTCGCCAACGGTTTGTGGTTGGCGGCGCTGTACTTTGGCGCGGCGCGTGTTGAGGAAGGAAAATTTGCACTCTCCATGGGCAACGCGATGATCCCCATGTATATCTTGTTGGGTTATATGCTCGTGGGCCTCGTCTTCACGGTGATGTTGATGATGCACCGCATCACCGTGAGTGAATCTGAGGAGGCACGTCTAAATCAGCAGTGGTCGCCGCGCGGAGGTGGCTCCGACGATGACGATTCAGAAGAACGCTCACACCTCCCGATGGGTGGGCGCAAGGATGATGCGTGGAATGGCCTCGATACAACACCGAGCTCAGATCCATATGGCAGCCACTCCAATGATTTTGATGAGTACCAATCTGCACATGATGATGATGATGATGATGATGATGACGATGACGATGAAAGCCGGCCTCCACAGAACATGGAGGACTTTTCAGATGTGGATGGAAGTGATGAGGAGCCTCGGCAACAACGTCGTGGACCCTACGACGACTCAGATGAAGAAGAGGATTCCAGAAGTGATGATGAAGATACACCAACATCACACAGTGAGTTCGGATCTGATGAGGATGATGATGATGATGATGAGTTCAGCTCGGATGATCGTCGTACTCCTGAGTCACCGGGCTCGGATGAAGAGTTCGTCAGCCGCTCATCGAGCTACTCCTACTACAGCTATGAAGGTAGCAGCGGCTCAGATGAAGAGGATGATGATGATGATGATGATCATGATGATTCACCACGAAGTGCCAGCAATGAAGAGGATTCCATGGTATCTATGAGCACCATCTCATCTAGTGAGCACGGTTCTCCCGCGCTGAAACATCATCAACATGGTCGAGAGACATCATCACCATACCGATGATGAGCTCAACGACCACACCGATCAGCATTCGTATAGGTTATTTTTCTTTTCTTTTGCTTATACAGTACATATGTGCCCTGCTTGGTTGTGTGCGCGCGCTTCGGGTGGCCTTCTTGCAATAACGTTGTTGCGGTGATGAATACGAGAACATACCGCCCCACTCATAGAGCTCCACCACTTCCTCCTCCTTCGTCGGTGTACGTTCCACGAACATGTTGTGTTCTTCATGGAATACACACACACACACACACACACAGATCCACGTATACGCGTGCGTGTGTGAGTGTGCTGGAGCCCACCTACATTGAGGAGGAGGAGTGGTGGACGATAGCGCTGGAGGTTGGGAATGACTGGCCAACACACACTGGTGCAGAGAGGATAGTGAAGGAGGCCCAAATACATCAGATTGGTTCTGGCGAGGTGTTGTTGGTGTTGTTGTGCGTAGCGGATGGAGGGCAATACATGGCATGTGTTGTTATAAACCGTCATTGCACTCCTTCTCTCCCCCTGCACGTACATGCATCAACGCACATGCTCATCCACGCCATGAATGATGATGCACGCCTCCGGATTCTTGGCCAACCAATGTTGGCCTGGCCATTCATCCTTCTCTGCGAAAACCCTTTCTTTTCTTAGATACCAACGAGCACCACCACCACCACCTCCTCATGCTCACCCTCATCACCGCTCACTTGCAGTGAATGTGTGCGTGTGCGTGTACGGATGAGCGTCTGTGGGGCTGTGCGCTAGCGTCAATACATCATGTTCTTGCTATTTTCTGTTTCTGTGTGCGATGATGATGGGCGCGTGTGTGCGGTTCCAGGGATATACTGTAGATGTACGTGTACGTGTATGTGTTTGTGCGTGTGCTCTTCTACCAACAAGGCGTACGCACACACACAAACAAACACATACACGGCATGACAGATGATGATCTCTTCATACTTGTGCTTGAAGGTGATCATGTACTACGGATGCGTGTACGTCTTCGTTTCATCTACACACCCCCTCTTTTCCCACCCAACACACATTCCGTTTCCTGTATATGTTGTTATTGTTGTGTGTGTGCGTGTATGTCTGGGGAGGTGTGTGGAGGTGCATCTGCCCGCTTTTCATTGAGGGAGATGGGCGAAGGTCGTTGATATAGAGCGATGGAGAGCGTAGATTGGCTTTGTTCTACACAAAAAATATATATATAAAGAAATTGTTTTCTGTGGTTGCGCTGACACAGATACTTCATCCATCTCCACCGCCAGACAGAAAACTGTCGTTGCTGGTGGTCGTGGATGAAGATGTTGCGATGGCTCATGCATGTGTGCTCTTCATACACTTCACAACTGTTTCTGTCCTAATCACTTCACTGTACTCATCAACCTAGGCAAACAACAACAACATTATCATCATACCAACATAGTCGCAAGTTGCATGAAGTGGTAGAGCTTTCAACGTATCCCCATCTACATCAACCTCCTCCCCCCGAGCGAGTGAGCAACACACCTCCAACACATACACAAACACACACGCGCAGAAAAAAAAGAAGAAGATCACCATCATCTGACGTACGGTTATACCAACGGAATACCAATTTTTTTTTCTTCCCCTTTTCGTTGTTGTGTGCCCCTCATCAACACGCGATTAAATCTCAGAATTGTGATACGAAGCAAAAAAAAAAAACCACTTCGTCTTGGCTTCCATCATCATCGCAACACGTCTGAGATCATCATCATCAATATCGTGACGATGCTCTTCGAAGATCAATCGGCGTTGAATTCGCCCAACCTGTGCCGCGATGGCCTCCATCCACACATGCCACTGCCAACGTACTCACCCGGCGCAACGGAGCGCCCGGTGCGCATCGCATGCCATCGCGGTGATTGGCGCAACTACGTTGAGAACAGCCTCGAGGCGGTGGAGAGCTGCATTGAGATGGGGGCCGACATCGTGGAGGTTGATGTTTGGCGCACCAAGGATGGCCAGCTGGTGCTGATGCACGATCCCACACTGGATCGATGCACGAGCGGAAATGGATTGGTGGCTGATCATACCTTGGCTGAGATTCAGGCCTTGCGCATGAAGGATGGTCTTGGCAATCTCACCGAGTACAAGGTGCCATCGCTGGAGGAGGTGCTCCGTCTGGCCAAGGGCCGTGTGATGATCAATCTGGATAAAGCCGACGTGTATCTCGATGAAGTGTACCGCATCCTTCACGCCATGGATATGCTCGGCCAGACCATTGTGAAGTCTGAAACACCCTTCGCCACCTTGCGCAAGAAGTGGGGTTCCATCGTTGATCACGTCATTTTCATGCCCGTCTTCAACATCACCGCCAACACAACGGAAGAGGAGGTGAAGGTGCTCTTTGAGCCACGCCACGATGTGTACGAGATCAACTTTACCGACATGTACGAGATGCCACTGCGCCTCGTGAAGGAGTACGCTGCCGCCACGGGTGCGGTGGTGTGGGTGAACACCATTTGGCCAGAAACGAGCGGAGGCCATAGTGATGATCGCGCCATCAAAAACAAGGATAAAAACTGGGGATTTGTGGTGGAGGAGCTCGGAGCTGGCATCTTGCAGACCGATAGACCTCAGCTGCTCCTCAGCTACCTGAAGGAGCGCTCGATGCGGCCCAGAGGGTAAGTGCGGAGAGAGGGCTCAGAGCGTACGCACACACACATGCATGCATGCCTCGTACTGTAGCTGTGTGTGTGTGTGTGTTTATGCAGCAGGACGATGGGCAGAGGTTCAACGCAGCCACACAACAATGCTCCGCGCTGCCGGGCGGATAAACCTCCTCTCCGTGTGCGAGACACACAGGCCACTCCAACAACTCTACACAAACCTTCTTTTTCATGTTTCCAGACTTGTTTTTTTCTTTTCTTTGTCTTTTGAGGTGCAACAGCGCTCGCGTGCTTCGTGGTGCACGAGCTCCGTTGCTGGTGTTGGCATGATGAGTGATGAAGCGGCAGCACATCTGCAGATGCATGAGATTGCACAGCATTTTGGTAGTTGCTACGTCGTCTGGCGATTGAGAGGGGTCCAGTTCGACGATGCCAGGTGTGTGTAGTTGCGTGTGGTTTTCGTCGCGCAGCTCATGTGTTGTGTGTCCCGGCAGAGAGCTCAGCTTCATGCACGTGCTCGTGTTTATCATTTCAGCCAGCGTTGCTTCTTTTTGTTTCTTCTTTTGAGGAACACACAACAAAAAACACAAAATTTTTTTTGTGTGAATATCGCGTTTTCTTGATCGTTATCCGACATACACGTGCTATGCAAGAATGAATGCGAAACGGTTGAGGGATGGCAGTGAGAGTTTGTGTGAGATGAAGGAGATGTACGCACTCATACCATAGCAACAACAACAACCACTGCACGTACACCTTCACCCACTCACTCAGCATCACTGTACTCCTCCATGGTGGCCATCTACGCCCTTTGCCACGCATACACATGAAGAGCAGGCCTTCGCTCTTTCACCCCCCAACAGGCCCACTTTGTGCTCGAAGACGAGGCTCATCAAACAACACCGTCGTGGCGAGAGAGTGAGGGGCGGAGGTACGTCTGCGGCTGCTTCACCAACACGCGGTGTTGATGGTGCAACAAGCCATGAAACACAACTTCCTACCTCTCTCTTCACGACGGCTCTTCGGATGTGTGCCTCCATCACCTCACCTATTTCTCTTGAAGTGTTTGGCGAAGATTCTTTTTTTTCTTTTCTTTTTTTTTTTGTATGTTTCGTCGCCCTGCGCTCACTCCACCAGAAGCAGGCGCGTACGTGCCCCCCATTTCTCTACCCACCTCAAACTATCTTGTTGTTGGTTCTACTCCTCTCCGCCTTTTTTTTTTTCAGTTTTCAGTGATAAAACAACAACAAAAAACTACAAGCAGATATATCCGACATACACACACACAGACGGTGGAGCTTGGGCTGCATCAACATTCTGTTCTTGTTTTTTTTTTTAAATTCTTCTTCTTCTACTTCACTGTTGTTTGCTTATACGCGTTGGATGTCTTGACTGGTTTTGAGGCGTCTTCTGATGTGCCTTCTTCATCTCCCCTCCCTCTTCCTCCCTACTCAACACACAAGCTTCTTTACCGAAGTGTATGTGTGTGTATGTGTGTCAGCGATTGGTGAGGCCTTGGTCGATTTTGTGTTGTGGGAGATCTTTTTTTTCTTTTTTTTTCTTTTTTGTGTGTGTGCCGCTGCGACTCCGAATGGGGCTCATCTTTGTGGTCGCGTTCAGGCAGCTCAATCAACTTCTGCATCATCATCATCATCATGCTTCTTCATCCCCACACGTCTTTGTTGGTTGGTTGGTGTATTATTCCTGTGGCACCTCGCAACCCTTTTTGATGGCGCTCGGCCTCCTCCTCCACATGCGGTGGATGCAACGACGAACATCACTGCTTGCAAACGATGATGATGAGTATGTACGTATACGCACGCACACACACGCAGCACGCGAGACGTGAGGATCTTTTTCCATCATATTTTTCTGTTTTTCTTCCAAGGAATACATTCCTCCTACTTCTCTATGTACGCAACAGCTATTTTTGTGAGCGCGTCCTCCTCCTCAATCTACGCCAACGGCGAAGTGGAGGTCTCGCCTCCTGACATGATCATCATCCATGACGTCCTCCTGTGTTGTTGTTGCTGTGTGGGCTGCACTCACACATGCAACGCTTCAATTCATACACACGCAGATGACTCTCTTGACGGCTGAGCCAACAAACATGTGTTTGCAGGCGAAAAATGTTTGGTGTGTGCTTCTCAGACTATAGCAAGTGTGCTTCTTCTGTGTCGCATCAAACACGTCTTCACAATATTTGTTGTGTGCCTCTCCTACACCACACAGAAACACACCAATCTATTCGTTTCTATTCCGACTTACGTGTACGTACTTCGGTGTGTGTGTGTATGTACTTGGTGAAACAAACACAGTTCTTCTACTTCCACAATGATGATGATGATGATGACCACGACGACGGAGACGTACTCCTTCATACACAACATAATCACAGTACGTTGGCTGAGGAGGGTGTGGTGGTGCTACAGTGCAGCAACATTCCCCGTATCCCTCACCTCCTCCGCGTTTGTGTGCGTGTGCGACCAGTTTTTTTTTTCTACATTTTTCTACATTTTTTTTGGTTCTTTTTACCCCTCTTGTGGCGGATAATGATGAAGAAGAAGAACCCTTCTCTTGTTGTTGTTGCTGTTGTTTTGTTCAGGAGAGATTTTCGTTTTCTGTTTTCTTTTCTTGTCGGATGGCGAGCACGTACCCACGCACAAACAACACATGTGAAGGATATATATATACACACACACAAACACACAAATACGTATCGGTGTCAGATGAATGGAGCTGCATGTGTGATACATACCAACGTTGTTGCATCATGTGCCCCTACATGCGTGTATGTGGTTGTGTATGTGTGTGTGTGTATGTGCTAACATACACACACATTCACGTTGTTTGTCGGCGTGGCATCCATGCTGCTGTATGTGCCCCGCGATAATTATTCGTCTAGTGCCAATGCGCTCATCGCTACGATGTGCAAATGTTTTTAAAAGAACCAATATCACCGATGATGATGATGATGTGCTCAGATCTACACACTTACACACCCCATCTTCTCTTCTTCATCTCTTTGATTGCCAACCTCTGTTGTGTATAGGCGACGTGTGGGAGATACACTTCCAACACCCCCAAAAGAACAACAACAACAACAACTGACATGAGCAGCACCCACGCCCATGGTGAGGCTGATCGGCACGGTGATGATCTGGAAGAGCTCGATGCACCCATTGTCGGCGCCAAACGTGCCGCTTTTCTTTCGCGATGTCGAGCGAGCTCATCGGCAATGCATCAACATGATCCATCATCATCATCACCCGCCATTTGTGCGCACACCGGATCAGCAGCAGCAGCAACAGCGCATGATGATGTGGATGATGCTGCACATGCCACACTCGAGGCCTTCCTCAATGCCCCAGAAAGCACCAACACCGTCGTTCGTGAGTGGTATGCGGAGAGCCACCACGTGGATCCTGCACAACTATCCTGTGGTGCATCATCATCCCCACTGACAAGCTCTGCTACACGTCCTGCACGTGATGTACTACATGATGATGATGTGGATGAGCTCGAGGTGGTGGAGGTGGAGGAATCAACGGCCGTTGTTTCTGGCAATCTTCAACGCGTGCTGGGAAATGGGCCGCTGGAGGTCGCGACCACCTTTGATAACTTTTTTGAGGAGGACGGCACACAAACTCATGGGCCGGCAGAGCACTCTGCAACAACAACAACAACAACACCAGCAACAACGACCAACGCTCGTGTGGTTCGCAAGGTTCCTTCACTGGATACTATCTTGGGCCTCCACGAGCCTCGTGATGATGCTGCTCCATCACCTCCGCCAACACCGGAGAAGATGATGGGCCCAGCGATGGAGGAGGATGATGCTCACGGCACCACCTCCATCGCCAGCGTTGTGCTTCCTGGTCTGGAAGATCCAAGCAGCGAGGAGGAGGAGGAGGAGGAGGAAGAACACAACCACAGCAACAACAACTGTGTTGGTGCTAGACCATCCCACTCGCACACCACTGCCGCCCCGGCAGACTTCGTTGATGCCGATGTACGTCGTCAGCTCCAGGCCGTTGCGGAGGATGTGGATAACCACGTACAACCATTTTCAATGGATCCAATGTTTGATTATGATGCCGATGTTGTCGGGAGCGATGCGCGCCGCGGTGGCGGACGACGAGGTGCGGCAGAGGCCTTCAGCCACGTGGTGAAGAAGGAGGCACCGAGGGAGGGTGTGGAGGATGAAGGTGGCGAGCAGATGACGCCATCGTAAATGTACTTCATCATTCACACACACACACACACAGACACACACTGTCGGTATGCCCTTTATCCTGCCTCTTCCTTGCACTCCTGCTGACGAGGGGTTTATTTTCAATCACTTCATCTGTAGTCCATCTGCATCTGCATCTGCATCTGCATCATCATCATCATCATCATCATGCATGTGCCAGCTACATTTTCTTCTTTTGCACCATACTCTTCATTAGCTACGTACCCATCCATCACTCAGGTTGTTTTTCCTTGTGCCTGAGTGTGCGCACACACCTCACTTCTTCTATACCCTATATCCTATATCGTTGCGGTACGCTCAGTAAACCATGTCAGACCCAGATGCCTCGTATCGATGTTGGATCACCTCCCGCTTTTACAAGGGGCATTTGGCGGCGGTGGAGATGCGGAGGACGCTGGACTACTGCGTTCTCGCCACCAAGTCCGCCCCAACACGCTCACCCGCCCTCTTCGCCACAACACCACCCGTGTGGCCGAATGCACAACCCGACAGCAGCAACAGCAACAACAACAAGGCAATGAGTTTTCCATCTACACCACAGTCTGATCCCTTCACCTTGTCTCCGGCAGGAAATGAGGTGAGTGCGGGTGAAGGCAGCGCACAAGCTCCACTACCACCTCCCCGCCCAACTTCTGCAAATGTGAGCCGTGCCGAGAGCACTGACTCCGCCGCCGCTCTCTCCACCAACAACAACAACACAGAGGCGCTCTTTGACTCCAACCCGACACGTTCCGGCATCGTTTTTTACGTCTTCAAGAAGAAGGACGTGCAGCCACCACACATCTCCTACACCTTGTCCAAGGATAAGGTGAATTCCTGCTTTTACTTTTGCGAGAAGCCACAGTGCACCTGCGACCGCCTCCACGTCTCTCCACACGCGTGGCGTGTACGTGTAGATGTGTTGGCCAGAACCTGCCTGCACGTCATTGACAACAACCAAGACCGCTACCTCCTCTCCAAGGAGATTCTCCCAACCGCGGGCTACTTCCTCTCCCTCGCGCTCCGCCACCTCAAGGTCGTTGCTGCGGTGGTGCCCATACTCTGCCGCTTCAACGGAGCCTGCAAGAATGGCTGCCACTGCCTCTACATTCACGCCAACATCTCACCCGCACCCTACATTCGCAAGGAGTCTGACATCGCACTCCGCCAACTTTCCGACAGCGGTGGCGGTCTTCCCGGTCCTGAGGTGCAACGCTTCTTTGACTTCTTGGATGATGAAGGCATCATCACTGTGGGTGATATGCAGAGCCTGGGTCTCGGTGCCTTTGAGGCACTGCGACGACGTGTACCTCCGCACTGGGCCGAGGCCTTCCTCCTCACCTCCATCTTCCGCCACTTGGACGTGAAGATGCCCCTCGAAGACCTCCTCGTTACTTTTCCGCGTGTGAATCTGCCAATTCGTCTTCCCGCCTGCCTCGTCTCGGTCGGGGATCTTCTGAAGCTGCCCGAGGCCACACTCTTTCAGGTGGACCTGACGCCCATGGTGATGTCGGCGTGCGAGATCATCCGCGGGCGCAGTGAGCGCCACGATGAGCATCTCATCGTGTCTTTGCAAAAGGAGCCTGCCGGTTCCTTCTTTGTGCGGGTGGCGGAGGTCGTCAAGGCCTTCCGTGAGCGCCACGCGCACTGCAGCTGGCGGAAGCATGATCCCAAGCGTCCGGTTGTTACTTCGATCCTGACGTACGTGGACGTCAACGTGTGTGTGTGTGGTGAAGCCCTGCGTCGCGAGGAGAATGGCAGCACGTTGCCCGCCACCGTCTCGGCCACCATGCCGCCCATCCCTGTGGAGGAGGAGGTGGGCGTTCCTGCAGGTTCGTGGTGTCTGTGCCCGCGTCGCTGGGTGGTGGCGGTGAATTATGAGCTGAGCACACCGAGTGGGTCACGGTGCTCGGAACAGAATGCGATGGGAAAAGTGGCCTCACTTGGTGTGCCAACCTGGGGCATACGTGAGGTCTTCGTGCATGGGGTGAGCAGCAAGAAGGACCCCAACCCACTCTTCCCCTGTGGTGTGTGCGAGAACATGTTGCAGAAGGTGACCAAGGATGTGGAGAGCAAGTACGGGGGCGACGTGATTTTATACATGTTTGATGGTGTGGAGCCACACAAGCTCGTTTATCTTCCGGTACCGGAGATCTCACACCGAGACGGCTCCAGCTTCAAGCGCTTCTTGGCGGATGAAGGCTTCAAGGAGCGGTAGAAAGAGTTGTGGTGTTGGTGTTGCTGCACCCTCCACTCCTCCTTCTTCTCGTCCGCTAATTGTTTTTTATTTTTGTTTTTTTTTGCACAGAGAGATGTACTCGTCCGTCGCCCCCTCCCCGTCACCTCGCTCTCTCTCTCTTTCTCCTCCATGTGTTTGGGTGCGGATTGCTATTGATATTGGTATTGTGTGTTATTGGTCTCCCGCCCGCGGCGCGATCATCATCACCGCTGTCGCTGATGCTTCTTGCGATACCGTGTGCTACGACTTCACCTTCCTTGACTGTGTCTGGAACTCCGACAACAACAACAACAACAACAACAACCAGTATCTCCTCCACCTCTCTTCTTCGTGCTTCTTCTCTTCTTCTCTCCGTAGCATCGCTCTCTTGAGGGCGGCATATACCCCCCCCCTCCCTCCACATTAGGATGCTCCCGCTCTCCCGTAGCTGGGCATCTCTCACTGTGCTTCTTCTTCTTTTTCTCATCACCGCCGGCGCACAACCCGTCTTTCAGTACGATAATGATCGTCTACGCGTCTTGAATTGCCCCGTGGCGCTGAATGGCGAGGAGCCGCCATCGGGATGCGATGCATCGAGCTACGAAGTGACCCGCTTCACGTGGGTGGCTCCGTCCATCATTGGCGCTGTTGCGGTTCTCATCTTCTTCGTTAGCTACTTCGTGGGTAAGTATGCCTGCAATTGTTGCGGTGGCCGCCGACAGAGCGCCAACTTCTGCATTCCTCATCCGCATCTTCCAGCCAAGTACAGCAAGGATGATCTGCTGCGGCCCGTCTTCCTTGCTGCCTTATGCACCGTTCTGTTCGCCACCTCATGTATCTGGGGATGTTCCTCGACCACCACACTACTTCACGCCGTTGGTGAGCTGGACCAACGCGTGGGTGCCACGGTTCAACAGCTGAACGGTTTCATTCACACATCCACGACTGCCATGAATGCCATGACCGCTTACAACGCCACGACGCAACAAACGGAGGTGACGTCGCTGGCAAAGGTCGCCGCCGCCCACGGCATCACCTCCTCGGCTCCTGCCCTTGCGCACACATCAAGTGCCGTGGCTGAGCTGCTTGAGGCCATGTGGGGCTCCACCACCACCACCCTCCGCCGACGGGTGGATCATTTTGTTTGGGCCATTTACGTGTTGCAGATTCTCCTTCTTCTTGTGTCCATGGTTGGCCTCCTCGTGGCCGTATTTCACTGCCGGCAGTACGTTTCCATGATTATGGTCGTTGTGTTCTGCGCCTTGGGCGGATTAATGTGGTTGGCCCTTGGCGTCAACCTTTCCCTAGACTTCCTCCTCCGCGACAGCTGCGCAGAGGTGGAGTACTTTGGCACACAGGCCGCCAACGTGGTGAGCTCCGCCTCAGGTTGCAATCAGACCCTCCTTGCTACTTATCCACTAGCCTATGCCACTGCCTCACAGGAGCTTGTGCAGGCCTCCTGCCGAACTATGCTGCCCTTCTGCTACGTTGCCCCCGTAGAGGATGGCATCTTCCAGCTGAAGGTGCTGAACTGCCCCGAGGACATGTTGGCCGCCTTGGAAAATCCGTCCCAGGCGTGCAACAGCAGCCTCAGCATTGGCACGTGGCGCACGTGGATGCGAACGAGCTTCACCATCACCTCAGACATCACCAACAACCCGACGTTTGCCGGCGTGGCGAAGCAGCTCGGGGCGCACTGCATCAACGGAGGTCCTGAGGTTGTGTGTAACATTGATGCATGTGCCAATCAGTGTTTGCAGCAGCCAAGTCAGGAACCATCGCTACTGGCGCGAGCTGCACGTGAGGTGCTCTCGTACCACCAGGTTCTTCAGCGCTTGACTTATGTCCAAGCGACCAGCGTGGCCACACTTGGCACCTGCATTGGGGTGTTGGAGCTCACTGTACCTCCCATCATCCACACATGTACGCAGGTCGTGGCGGCCTCTGATCGTGTTCGCCAGGCCTGCGGTCTCGCCGCTCTGGTGGTGCTGCTGAGCATCATGGCCTTCGTCCTCGGGGCAAAGCGTTTCATGCCCCTGCGCCAGGCACTCCTTCCTCAGACCAACTAAGTCTCCACCACCTCAACGGCCTCACACGTGGAAGGATGTGGTGCGTGCTTACTTCGTCTTCTTGTTTTTTTTTTGCATTTCCCAGTGACTATGAGTTTTTTTTTTTCTTCGTCAGTATCGATGACCCGCGTATATTGCCTATATGCTAGTACAAAACTTTCTCATTGCGTTGATCAGTGTGGCTCCGCATGTCTATGTCCGCAATTGCGGAGAATAAAAAAATAGAGGTAAATAATGGTACACCGCTGTGATATCTTCATGGCCTACAACACACACACACACACATACACATACACATGTCCTTCCAACTCCCACACACATCATCATCATCACCATTATCATGTACTTCACCTTCTTCATCTTCAGTTTTCTGCATACGTCGAGCGTTTGACCGCTCACCTGCGTGATAGAGGAGATTTGTAGAGTTATGTCCCAGCTTGCCGAGCGCCTCATTGCGCAGATGATGAAGCTGCGAGATCGTGAGCTGGAGGAGGAGATGGAGCACAACCGACTTGCCACAAAAGTGAAGGTTGAGGCGGAGCTCCAGGAGCGCATTGCGCAGCTGCAGGAGCAGGTTGGCAAGCTCGAGAAGCTCAACGCTGCCCTGCGCAAGGTGGATGCGGAGAGTGAGGCCAACTACAAGCGTGTGCAGGAGGAAGATGCCGCGGCACGTCAGGAGATGTCTGCGACGTTGAAGGTGGAGATCGAGGCCGCCAACGACCGTTCCACGGAAGTGGCCACGGCTGACATGCGCGCGCAATCGGACAACCGCAGTTACAAGGAACAGATTAAGATTCTGGGCAAACATGAAGATTCTGGTGAGTCCAAGTACACGGAGCTCATGTCTCTTCGGTCGGCAGAGCTCGATAAGGTGCGCGAACAGCAGGTGAGTGATGCAGCGCGAATTCCAGAGCTGGAGAAGTTGGTGGAGCAGGCCACAGCCTCCCTCGAGATCGCGCGCAAGGAGCACGATGAGGTGCAGGAGCGTGTGGCGGCCTACGTCTCCCGCTTCTCTGACGTGGAGTCGCAGCTCAACGCAACCAAGAAGATGTACAACGATGCCGTGGATGTGCGCGATAAGCATGCGCGTCAGATTCGTTCCTTGGATGGAGATTTTCAGCTCGCCGTGAGTCGGGCGACCAAGTGCCGTGAAGAGCGCGACAAGGAGTATGACCGCATGCGTACGTTGGAGGAAACGGTGGAATCACTGAAGAAGCAGATTGCCAAGTTCGATGCCATTGCGGATGCCTTTCATCAGCAGCAACAGAAGCCTGCGGAGGAGGTGGCAGCGACCACAGAAGCAGCGTGATGATGAAAATGATGATGATGATGATGATGTGGTGTGCAGTTCCGTGGTTGCTGCATGGCGGAGCGACATCATCCCCTCACTCGCATCACTCACGTGTAGAGGCAGCGACTCACTGCGTGTGTGTGTGTGTGCGTCTGCTTCACGTGCTAGTGAAGATTTGCGCATCGCTCAGTTGTTGCTATGTCCATCCATCATTTCACCAACGACGAACGATCTTGTTTTGCACATTGGCTGGGTACGTACAAATCTGCTGCTAGTGCTGCCAACGCACCTCACACCTCTTCTTCCTTCCTCCTTGGTCTTGCTGCAGTAGCACTCCAGGAAGACTCGCCACTCATCTTTTTCTTCTCTTGCCAACTCAGCACCAACCTCTTCCAAGTACAACTTCCCAACTATTTGTTCTAGCACACATACGTACAGGCACAAGTGGTGATGTACTCAGACTCCGATTACGGCATCGATGTGTCCTCGGACACAACCTCCGTGGATGGGATGGCGATTGACGTGGATGAGATGGTGGAGATGGCGGTGGAGAGCCACCATACAATGATGCAGGCCTACGGCCACGTCTTCGAGTTTGACGACGCACCTTTTCAGCGTGCGGTGGGCCGCAGCTGCTCCGTTCGCGATGATGCACTGCTCGCCATCCCACCCATGATGGTGGTGAAGGAGGATGAGGAGCTTCAACTTCCCACCAGTGGCAGCCCCGCCCTTGACGTGGAAGAAGAGATTGAGCTCACTCAACACGAGACAACAAGGGAGTTGGCGCCATCCTCCGACGACCTTCGCGCCGCACTCACGTGGCCCAACGGCAGAGTGCGCTACAACACAACGGCACTGTTTCGCTTCTTTGTGCAACACTTTCACGATTGCCTTCTCATTCCCATTGAGCCTGACACGTACCGCTCCTCGCTACGCCGCCAACACAAGACGTTGCGCGATGTTGCCGGGGTGCCCGCTGACTTCCGTATCGGCCATCGTGAGGGCCAACATACAGGCTGGGCCTTGGTACTGACGATGGATGATGCAGTGCTGGATGCACTTCGTGCGTGCTATCCAGGCCATCGCCACCCGCAACTCGATGATATTGAAACGTTCTTCCGGTCCGATGAGGTACACCATCATGGCGATGGAGCAGCTCCAAGCCCCACAATGGGCGTACCACAGAACCCCAGCGACAACAACAACCGACGAGCTCTCCGTGCGTTGCACACGCGGATGCAGAGTCAGGTGGAGCTCCTCGAGTGTGTAGAGGCCGCAGGTGGCTGGCCACAGGTACGACTGGTGGCCTTTGATGCCGAGGCCTTCTTGATGGAGAAGGGAGGCCAAGTGATGCCTGCGGAGTACGCCTTCTGCCCCATCACTTCCTCCCTCACGATGCAACACGCCACGACCAGCACAAACAACAACAACAACAGCCCAGCACTTGAGTTTAGCGGACCTCTTCCCTTGGGTGCTGTGCGGGGGGATCACTTCTTCACGCACCCTGGAGAGATCGGCTCAGCTCAGCTTCATCAAGTTGTATATACGTGCACGCAACTCCACGGCATACCATTCTGCAATGCATCTTTCCTACGTCAGGACTACAACGTCTTGGCAGACCACTGCGCGTTGCGGTACCTTAACGACCCTCACACGATCATCTTGTGCAAGGGTGCAGATAAGTCGGCACCCATTCTGGATTATGTTTCATTGTTGTGGTTGCTCTACGCTGGGGCGTATATCACATCACCATCATCATCTACACCACCAACAAACACGTTGCATGCTCCATTTACGAATGTTGTGCCAGCGCACCCTTTCCCGTGGATGCGACTACGCTGCTTCAACGTGGCCACCTTCAAGCGCGCCGCAGAGTCAAGCGGGCTCGTAGCTTCCAACAAGCCAGTGAAGGGTGAAGCTAAGAACAACACAACAACAACAACATCATCATCCTTGCCCTGCTGGTACCACCACAAACTGTCGCAGGTGACGCCGGAGCGCTACCACTGTGCATGGAGGGATGCAGAGGTGCTGAAGAAGGACGTGGAGGACTTTCTTCAGACGCAATGAGATAGCGATTCTTTTACTTGTGTGTGTGTATTTCATCATTATCATCATGTTGGCGGCCTCTACGGCTCATCAACGGGGTCTTCGCCTGTTTTCACTCTTGGCACGCGCTCGCGCCCTCTTTTCTCTCTGCACATAAACAGAGAAGAGATGTACGCTGAAGTGGAGTCATGCGCGAGAGGTCGTTGAGCGTCGTAGGGGAGGTATTCACCATGGGGCACACAAACAGTAGTTTTTTTCTTCTCTCTCTCTCTCACACATCATAAAAAAACAACAACAAAATAATGCACAACACGATTGCTTCAGAGTGAGTTTGTGCTATCCGTCTGGATTCTCTTATGGGCGCTTGACACATGTCGGCGCACAGCGAAGTAGTTGTCGCTCAAGCTGCACACTGCATCATTTCACTCATGCATTCTTCCTTCGCCAACACCTTCACACATTCATAGCACCCATGTTTCGTGTTGCACGCATTCTTCGTGCGGTTAGCCCGTACACCATCTTTCTCATGGACCAAAAGAAGAACCCAAAGTTGCAAGGCGTCACCATCGCCCAACGTGGGCGCCTTCTCTCGAAGCTCTACAAGGGCCTCTCCAAGGCAGAGATGAAGTCACTACAAAATCGTGCTGCAGCGCAGCCGAGCTTAAACAAGAAGAAGCCAGTCAGACGCCGTAGGGCCAAGACGGGCTTTGCCGTCTTTGTTCGCGACAACTACTTCCGTGTGAAGGGTCTGAACTCACAGCGCCGCTTGAAGGCCCTGTCACAGCTCTACGCACTGCAGCAGCCACTTTCAACAGACCTGAAGACGCTCATGAAGGAGTCGGCTGCATTAGATAAGAAGGTGAAGGCGGCGGGCCGGTCCATCAAGCGCACGGCAGCCACGAAAAAGGCACACGCGTAGGTGCCATTTTTTTTGGATTAGAGATTGCGTTGGCGAGCAAAGCAGGATAGACGTGCGTACGTGTGTGTGTGTGCATGTAGAAACGGAACATGAGTGAGGGTATCTGATCAGCTGTTGTACGTGGCACACGATTCGATGAATCCAAACAATTCGTTGATGATCATCTCTACCGAGGAAGCGCAAGCTGTACTGTTGTCCTGCCTTCCCCCCTCTTTCATCTGCACACACACGCACACTCCTCTTTTTCACCTCGCTTATTGCGCATGTGTTGGGTGATGGACCACCCGACACCAACGATGCCAAAATCACATGTGCTAAAAGATGTTTGGCGATTCTTCATGATGCATCTATCCAGCAATCTTCTTCAACTACTTCACCTGAATTGAACTCCACTCACGTACGTGAGTGTGGTGGGCAACGCCAACTAGATTGATTTGTATTTCCGCGTGAGCGTGAGCTTGTACATTTGTGGTTATGGCAATGGAGTTGCTTTTGGCCAACAAAAAAGGAGAAGCGACAACACATGCAGAGAGTATGTGTTGGTGTATCGGTGTGTGTGTGCGTGCGAGTGTGTCTTGTGCATTCCGCACACAATATCAGCCCTCACTTTCTACCCAAGTTTTCCAGCCGGAGATGAACCAAAACAAAAAAAACAAGATTTTTTTGAGAGTCAGTGAGCTACCTCTCTCTCCAAGTGTGCTACACGTGCGAGGTGACGACGCATAGTGGTCTGCGTGCATCTTCTTCTCTTCTTCTTCTTCTATGCAAATTGCAATCTCACTCAAGCAGACGGTCGTTTGCTACTCGCCAAGGCTGCACACCTTCCTTAGACTAGTGGCGTCTTGACTCTCTCACACTTCTTCTGTCATTAGAGCATCGAACTCCCAATTCCTACCGCTCATACACAAACACACGCACAAGACAACTCACCGTTGCTCCACCTCCAGCCATAGTTGGTTGTTTTTGTTGCTGTGACCCACTTGGATTTGAGCGTCTGCTCCTTTCGTGTTTCTCATTCTTGTTGGTTTGGTTTTTTTTCGTCCGTCCTTCACCTTGCGCAAAGGAAATCAGGTTCTCTCCACTCTAACCATACATCCACCCACGCATTCATACGTACACCGACTGAGATTGTCGCGCAGACGTGTGTGTACGGGTGAAGACACTAACGCAACTCACACGGGCATACAAACACGACAAGGAAAACAAACAGCAACAGCAAAGACACGTCGCTCACGTGCAGTAGGTGATTGACGAGACACACATACTTACACGCTGTAGTCGCTCCATCGTTTCTGCTCAAAGACGTCTGCACTTTTGAGCGATTCCAAGCAGCCCTACTCAGTACACCTCTCCATCTCCCTACCCCCCCTCTCTGCAACACGTGGCGAAGCACACGCTGCCAACTTGTTTGCTGCTGTTGAGGACGTACTCCTGTTTGCACAGACTCATTAGTTACAACACGACGTACTGTGATTGCTTTGTTGTTACCAACACACGACGCACCATTGGGCACTAATTCTGCTTCAGCACACACCAAAGAATCACTCAACCGACAACCATGCAGCGACGCGCTCAGCAGGCCTATGATTGCCAATGCTTGTTGGCGCATCTCTCGCATCAACACACGTCGATGATCGAGGGCACCGATCCTGCCGTACTCCGCAAAAGGCTTGACAGCAGCGCCATGACGGAAGGCCTGCACAAGTACATCCTCACCAAGCACATCACTGTGCCACTGCCCGAGCGGAGCCCTCACTGCACCGTCTTCTTGTTGGATGTTGCAGGGACGATTGCTCCGCTCCCTGTACTTGAGCGCACGATGATGCCAGTGATTCGGGCCAACATTGAGGCCTTCATGGCGTCGCACTACCCCAACGATGCCACGTTGGTCGGCCACGTTCGCGAGGCCGCTGCGCACTGCCCCGCCCTGCTCTCCGCCTTCAGCGTGGATGAGCAGCATCATCACTCCATAGCGCCAGAGACCAACTGTGTGCGGCAGGAATTCATCACTCAATTCCTGCAGCTCTCTGAACAACGCAGCAGTGCTCAATGCATCAAGCAGGTGCAGGGTGAGGTGTGGGCGGAGTACGGGAGGAACAGCGACATTCGCATGCCACTCTTCCGTGATGCCTGCGACTTCATTCGCAAGGCTGGTCGTTCGGGCCAGGCCGTCTCGCGTGTGGTGCTGTACAGCACAGGCAGCGTCACTTCACAAAAGGAGATGATGAGCAAAACCATCTACGGTGACCTCCAACCCTACATTGCCAGTTACGTTGACCCCTCCATGGTAGGAAGTAAGCTCGTTCCCAAGAGCTACGAACGTATTCGGCGCCACATCACCGATGTGCTGAACATTGCCACAGAAAACATGAAGTTGGTCTTCGTCACAGACAACCAGAGTGAGGCATCTGCCGCGGAGATCTCCGGCTCGATGGAGTGTACGCTCATGTCTGTTCGGCCTCTCAATGACTGGATCACCTACGACACCTTCATGGCACTCAGCGTACCACACATCTGCTCATTTCAGCAACTAGAAGAGGTGGCCCCGATCAATTACGATGAGCTGGTGGAGGAGACGATGAACATCACAGGGAACTAAGAAAAATTGCACCCCACCGACTGTTGTGCGCGCAAACACACAAACACAACCGCAAACACACACACACTCTCGTGCGAATACATACACATCGATGCACACACTTGAACAGAAAAGAGCATAATTAGGACGGTGATTGGCGTCGCATCGCAATCACCACGGCCAGCACACATTCTCTTCTCCCCTCTTGCTTTTCTCTTTGGCGTTACGTGGTTACTTGAGGCGGATGACGAAGCATGGCTGCAATGTATGTCTTTCTTCAGGGTGGGTGGGGGGCATCAAGCTACAACCTCACTCACCTGTTCTTCCTCCAACACAATCATTGCACTCAAGGCTCAAGGTTCCGGATTGTGTGTGGATCTGAATCAGATGAAGTGTGCCACAAGTGATGTACAATGAGCCAATGACCCTCTTTTCCTGCCGTGCCACTTCTCCTTTTTTTTTTCTTCGCACGCGCCACAAACTGTGGTGCCTTTGTTGTTGATGCTGTTTCTTGTATGTGTACGTGGTTGGCTGGCTCCATAGATTGATGATTGGCGATGTGTTGCACCTATGCCAGATGGGGCGTGGGCTGAGGGGAGTTCATCCCTCTTTGGCCTACCTGTTTCTTCTTTCAGCCTTCTCTCCACGTACAACATACTCATGTGGGAGGCTCACTCCCCTCTTCACTGTGCGGCTACTCGTTCAGGCTACATTCAAGGAGGTGTGCAAGCAATGAGCCACCTCTCTCTTGTGCTTCTTCAGCCCCCGCCAAGCAGCCGCACACGATGTACAAAGGCAAGCATAGCGCTCTTGGCCAATACGATCTAACACGGCCACCCCTTGTAGTATTGCTCCCCCCTCTTTTCTCTCCCTGTTTCTGTGTGTGTGTGTGACCCTGTGTTTGTTTTTTTGGTTGTTGTTCTCTATCTGTACTGCATCATTACGTCTTGGGTGTGTTGGTGGGATGTGCGAGGCTTCTGTGGACGCAAACGGCGGTCAGCCAAGGCGGGCACAGAGGCGTGCAACATGCGCCACGCAATTTTGATGAGTTGATGAATGCGGGCATTTATGGCGATAATAGCAAACGGAATCACTCAGCACCCCTGAGGTGCTCCGCAATCCATCGAGCTACTTCCATATTTTGAAGGGCCAACGTAGATGAGTGAGGTACATACACTTCTTGTTTTTTTTGTGTTTGTAACTGCATGATATATCTCTTCTCTTTCTTCTCGTACTCGGCCATCAATGCCCCTCTGTGTTGATGAAACACAAACACAACACAAACTTAATAAAAACTGTAGAAATAGATAGAGAATAATTCGTGCTGACAGCTCTGGTGACATCCCGTCGCTATATCCTCGACCTCAGTAACAAGCATGCCGCCTCGTTCAAAACGCTCCCCATCACCAGGGGGGCGTACCACCTCTTCACAGGCGGCCACCAAAAACCCTACAACAACGGCCAAGAACGCATGCTACATTGATCCCTCCTACCTGCCCAACCTCCACACCTACCGCTATAGTGGTGCTGACTTCTCCATCATGTCGCGCTATGTGTTGGTTCACTACTGGAATGCCGTGATTGGCCTCGTGCCACGCCACATCGCCCCCAACTGCCTCACGTTGATTGGCTTCTGCGTGGGCATCTTTTCCTCTGTCGTTCTCCTCTTCTACCACCTGGTTGGCCAAGATCACTATCCCGATTGGGTGTGGGTCCTGGCAGCGGTGTGCT